>PVJS01009021.1:0-51497 GCA_004027185.1 Glis glis
CTGAGGCTGGCCGCGAACCCAGATCCTCCGGTCTCCGCCTCCCAAAGTACTGGGATTACAAGAGTACGCCACCACGCCCGGCTCATTCTCATTTTTTTAATGAAGCACATAAAAAAAAAACTGACCTCAAAGATGATTTGTGATTTTTCCCCCCAAACACAAGTATTCCTAATTTTTTGACCTTTCGTCTGATGACAGGCATTTGCTAAGTGCGATATAAGCAGATATTTTTGAAAATAGCAATACAGTCAATCATCCCTTCAAGGTAAAAGTGACATTTTAACAGTGAACAAAAAAAAAACATTTTCAAAGGAAACTTGTGCTGTAGAACATTTGATAACATGTTTGACAGTGTTTCCCTTGCCAAATCTATGTAAGGGCAGTAACCTTTAAAAGTTCTTGTTATCTCTTTCTTTCTGTAGAATCAGAATTTTCTACCTCATTTTAAAATATTTGAAAACTTCTGACTATTTTACAAGACTAGTTGATGTATCTTAAGGTAAGGAAAATGCCTAGAAAAAAATTAACAAAAATATCTTTGCATAATTGGTAGATGCATTTCACAATCCAGTTGCCAATTGTGGACACAAATTATGCTTTTTTTCCCTTTCAGAGTTTTCTTTGTGAGGGATCCTTTGCAGCTCTGGTAGCTATTAAATCCAATCATAGATCTGACTTGTGAATCATTGAGTTATAGTCAAGTATAACCATTAAATAAAACTTTTTGAAAAAAAAGCATGAATCATCTTTTCTCACCAAAGTATCATTTTTATTATTAGTGCTCTTTTTAGTCACAAAGTTAGAGGCTATAAAATAATATAGAATTTTTAATATTGCTAATATTTAATATTTAATATTATTTAATTATATAATATATTTAATTGTTTAATATTTAATATTTAATATTGCTAATTGTACCCTCTTGTCACTTTTATTTCAGGTGTATGTGTATGTTATTACATACATAAAATACCAGTTTGGTATAAAATGCTTGGAACACTTTTACAAAAAATGTTTGGAGACTACTGTGGTAGGAACCTGAGGGCAGGTTGATTATAGGATGGCCAGGGGCATGGAAAAGGGGGCGGGTTGGAGAGACAGCCTGCTCCCCGCTCTCTCACTGACCAGGGAGCTCACCTTAGGCTCTTTTCCCTGAGCCTCTGCTTTCTCCATTCTAAAATAAAGATAATAATGGTACCCACTCAATCAGGTTCCAGTAAGCATCATGTAGATGTTGTAGGTAAAGTGAAGGTGCATGGTTTATATTCAATGAGTGTTAGCCATAAAATCATCTCCTGTGATAGTGAGCTTTGGCACAATAAAAGCTGTGTGTTTGTGTGTGTGTGTGTGTGTGTGTGTGTGTGTGTGTGTGTTATTTTAATTTATCTTGTTACTTGCTCCCCTAAATCTGTGTGTTCATTGAGGGTGAGAATCATCACAGTCACCTCCCTAGAACCTAGAATATTGCCTGGCTTGTCGATATCTAATACACACATACATACACACACACTCTTATATAGAGTATAAAAATATCTTATATATAGTATATAACAATTAGTACTATTTTTTTTGGTACCAGGAATTGAACCCAGGGGTATTCTACCTCCAAGCTATACATCCAGTCCTATTTTATTTTGTTTTGTTTTATTTTATTTTATTTATTATTTATTTTATTTTATTTTATTTTATTTTATTTTATTTTATTTTATTTGGAAACAGGGTCTTGCTAAGTTGCTGAGAGCCTGGCTAAGTTGCTGAGACTAGCTTCAAACCTACGATCCTCCTGTCTCAGTCTCCTAAATATTGGGATTACAGGTGTGTGCCACCTCGCCCAGCTCAATTAGTACATTATTTTAAGATAATTTGTCATTTTACCTGCTCCCCTAAGTCTGTGTCTTGATTGAGGGTGAGGATTATCACAGTCACCTCCCTAGAACCTAGGATATTGCCTGGCATGTTGATGTCTAATAAATATTACTAAATTGAATATGGATGAGAAATAAAATCTAGAGAGGAAAGGTAGGAGCTGCATTTTTGTTTCCACATTCTGGCCTCAGAAAAATGCTAGGTTCCTCTAAGAGATCACCAGACCCCATCTGGGAAAAGCTCCTGGCTATGCAGGGTGAGGCTGGGCCAGGAAGTAGACAGGTGTGAGACACCAAATTGGAGCCAACAGGTTAACTTGATTTGTAAGCTTATAGTTTTTCTACTTTATAAGAACTCACAGTCATTGGTTACTGGGTCTTTTGGCCAAAGCTAAGACAGGAGGATGCTGGACAATTTGGTGAGTTGGCCAGTCTAGGGAGCACGACATGGCCACTGAAGGCAATCCAGGTCAAGAACTCTCTGTGTCTGATTCATCGCAGGAGACAACATGTCAGTCACTCTGACCACTGCCAGCCCAGCTCTGACACAACTCGCCATGTATTACTCATCTCATTCTCATTCTCGGTTTTACTATACAGTAAACACCCTTTAGAAAAATTCCAAAGTCTTAATGTTTTCATCAGGCTGTGAATGACTAATCATCTCATTGCATTTATTTTCAACAAGCTTCCAAATCATTCATGAACTTTGGGATTTTTCATGCTGCTTTTGGGGAGTGCATTATAATTTTTCATTAAATTTATGAGATGTTATATATCATTTTTGACAATAAAACAATCTTATTTTTCAATTTCAATAAAATAGTTTTACTGTTTTATAACTTTGAGGAACAACAGAGGTAGCCCTGTAAAACAGAGCAATTTCATGAGTTTCCAAACTGCAAGATCTTTTATAGCCTCTGTTTGGTAATTATAGAGATTTATGGCCCTCTTCTTGTTCCCCACAAAATTCAAAGCTGATCTGTCCAGTTGACTTAGAGACTGACTTAGCAGTCTCCACATTCATTATCTTCAATAATAAGCTATTAGATTAAGTTAATGATTTAAGACTAGTATATGTTTGAGAGTGGGAGAAGGAAATTTAAAACTAATTTATAGGACCGGGTGTGGTGGCACACGCTTGTAATCCCAGTACTTGGAAAGCTGAGACTGGAGGCTCCGGGTTCGCAGCCAATTTCAGCCCTCCACAACTTAGTGAGACCCTGTTTCAAAATAAAAAATAAAAAATAGGGCTGAGGGTGTAGCCCAGAGGTAGAATGCCCCTGGGTTCAATCCCTGCTACCACCAAAAAAAAAACAACTAATTTATAGGAATATAATCCACTGTTCATTTTCACATTTCATCAAAAAATATTTTAGAGGATGTCTTAATAGTAACTGATCACGTTGACGTGACAAAATGTACTGTTACGCTTTACCAATAAGAGAAGGAAGTCATTCATCTTCTTTTAGGCCCAGGCCTTCAGGATAACCTGACAATTTATTATTTATCAAGGAATTAACATAGTCTAAAAATTATAAAAAAGAATACCATGGGTTAATACCATCCATATCAATACATTTTTGCTATTCTTACTATTGTATAGAATAAAAAGCTATAGCTATCCTGGTTACCCGCTTTAACATCTCAGAATATTCAACCACATTTGACTTTTACTCTTTCATCAATCATTGGGATAAAATCATATTATAATTACATATTATATAGACAACATATAGCAGATACATTTAAAAGTTACATGTATAATGTGAATTTTAAGACTGATTCATGATTTTTTTATTGTTTGTTCATTGGTACTCGGGATTGAATCCAGAGGGATTCTACCTCTGAGCTAAACAGCCAACCTCTTTTTTAAAGATCTTAATATTTTTTAAAGTTTTTATACTTTTATTGGTGTATTATAATTATACATCATAGTGAGGTTCCAAGTGATATGAACATACATACACACAGTGCTCAGTGTGTTTCCCTCGGGGCCCCATCCTCCTCTTCCCTGTACGTGTGAGTGAGATTGGTAGCGATACCTTCATACACGGACAAAGCGTTGTTATCTTAACTGTTTCCTTCATCTTCATTAACTCTCCTTTTTTTCTCCTCCACACCCCCCTGCTTTAGTCTGCCTCCACTATTCCCCTGGTCTCTCTTCGCATTTATCTGAAGTCCTTCTGTTTTCCTATTTTCTCTCTAGCTTCCACATGTGAAAGAAAACACAAGGATGCTTGACTCTTTGAGACTAGCTGATCTCAGCATAATATTCCCTAGTTCCATCCATTTTTCCTGCAAATAGCATAATTTTGTTCTTCTTTATGGCTGAGTAAAATTCCATTGTATATATATCATATTTTCTTTATCCAATCATCTATTGATGGACACCAATTCACAATTTGGCTATTGTGAATTGTGCTGCTATAAACATGGATATGCATGTATCACTATAGTATTCTGACTTTAATTATTCTGGAAAGATACCTAGGAATGGTATAGCTAGGTCATGAGATGGTTCCATTCCTAGTCTTTTGAGGAACCTCCATATTGATCTCCATAGTGTAGTGGCTGTAGTAATTTATAATCTCACCAACAAAATGTAAGAATTCTTATTTCCCCACATTATCACCAGCATTTATTATTGTGTTCTTAATGAATGCCATTCTAACTGGAGTTAAATGGTATCTCACTGGAGTTTTTATTTGCATTCCCCTGATTACTAATGATATTGAACTTTTTTTATGTATTTATAGGCCATTTGTATTTCTTCTTTTAAGAAATGTCTATTCAGTTCAATAGCCCATTTTTTGATTGGGTCATTTTTTTAGTGTTACAGTTATTTTAAATTCTTTGTATATTCTAGATGTTAGTCCTCTATTAAAGGAGTAGCTTTTTTTTTATTTTGAAAGAGGGTCTCATTAAGTTGCTAAGGCTGCAGTCCTCCTGCCTCAGCTTCCCAAGTACTGGAATTTTATGTGAGTGCCACCACACCTAGCTTTGTTTTTTAAATAAATGAAGTATGTCTGAAATAAAGTCACCAGACTATCTAATGAATTTTGTTTAAAATATTCTGTTAAATTCCAGAGTGATCATATTTGTAGGATTTTACATCAATATTCTAGTTAAAAATTTATGTTATCTAATTTTAATAACATAAATTAAGTGAATTTTCCTTTGTTTTACATGCTAGTTTTTCTTAAAATGCACACTTATCAATTAATATTTTAACTACTTGTTCTAAAATATTTTCAGAAAATAAACCTATTAAATAAATTTTATTTCTGATCAATGATATATTTACCATATTCTTACAAATAGCATTTCATTTCTATCAAAGTATTTGAGTCTTCTTGTTAGTATTAATGAACATAAAGCCAGTATGTGTAATAATAAAAAATTATAATAATATAACATTTTAATTTACCATTAAATTGATTTAAAATAATTGTACTGATTATGCCAAGAGTGGTGGCAAACATTTTAATCCCAGTACTTGGGAGGCTGTGACAGGAGGCCAGCCTCAGCAACTTAGTGAGTCCCTCAGCAACCTAGTGAGGCCCTGTTTCAAAATATAAAATAGGCTGGGGGTGTAGCTCAAAGATAGACAGCCCCTGGGTTCAATCCCCAGTATAAAAAAATACATTGAATAAAGTCATACTGTTTGGATTCATAAATCCCTCTGTGCACTCACATTCAACCACATGCAATGCTATTACTAAAGGACTGTGTTATGCTGAATTCCTCCTTTTCTCCTGATACTATGGAGAATAATAGAAGAGCAGGAGTTTGCAACATCAGGAAAGTCACCATTGGTAAATAACTATGGATTTAAGGCAGATATGTGAGAAGCAACTTTTTTTAATTAAAGAGGTTAACTTCCAAGCATCAGTGTTTTGGTTTCTCACATGAAAGAAAGTAAATAAGAAACATGCTTTCTGAAAGATATGGCATGAGAGAGAGATGTTAGATAGATAGATAGATGATAGACAGATAGATAATGAATATAAACTCAATAGAAAATGAGCCTAAAGTTTAAGTCACTGATAAATTTATAATTTCTCAATGGGTTTCTTTTTACTAGTTGCTTTTATTATATACTCCACGTGTAAATTTTCAGGGCTAAATGCATTGATACTCTTTCTTTTCCATAGATGTTCCATTAACAGGTGCAAACTCCACTCTATCTATGTAGAAGCTGTTTTAAAATGGGAGTGTGTGTGGGGGGGGCTGTGTGACCTTTGTACCCACAATGCCCCCTTGACTTTTGCTTCCTCAGAACTCTAAATCTCTGCAGCATGTGAAGTTAGTGACTAAGACCCTGTCACTCCACCATTAGCTTTTTCCTATATGTGAGGCTGAGGATGTCTTGTTCCTCATTTATCCTAAATAAATTTGTCTCAGTGGACTCAATAGGGCCTTACATGCTGAACTTAGATCCCTGTTCACACCATTGGCATGTTTGTCATAATATTCATGTCATAACATTCATATTTTGTATATGAAGAGAAATGGGAGAAGTTACAGTTGCTCTTCCTAATTCATCCAAGAAACAGAAACTAGGGATATTTCATCCTTTCTTATATAGTCAACCAGTCTTTATTATCTTTGTAATCCTCATCAAATGTTGCTGAGAATATGGAAACCTTGTCTTGCACGTCTTAACATTCTTCAAATTACAAAAATCTCTTCTCAATATACTTCTGTGTATCTCTCTTTCCCATATTTTTCAGTTCCTTCCTCTCTACCTGCTTCCCATCCTTAAGTAAATAAAAATATCACCTACTATTGAACCCTTCATTTCTTTTTTTTGTGTTAAAAATTTTTTTAATTTATATCTGTTTATTGGTGCATTGTAATTATACATTTGGTAGGTGTCAGGTTAGAAGAGTCATACATGCACACATTGCCCATTTAGCCCTCCCTCAAATCCCGCCCCATTCCCTCCCCTTTCCCTCCCTTTAGTGCTTTGCACAGTGATTTGAGTTTTATAAGTTTGGATATATACCTCATGCACTTTAGTGTGTTTCCCTCCACCCCCCTCCCAACTCCCTCAGGTCATCTTCTTTGTTTATCTAAAGCTTTCACCTTCTTTGTTTGGAGTCCCTTCATTTCATCCTCAAGCTATACAGTCCTTCCTCCTAAAATGTTCCAAAGTGGAGTCCCATATTCTCTTTTATTTATTTATTTATTTATTTTTTGTGGTACTGGGGATTGAACTGAACTGAGGGGAATTCTACCTCCAAGATACACCCCCAGCCCTATTTTTTTTTTATTCTTTATTTTGAAATTGGGTCTCACTAAGTTGCGGAGGGCCTCACTAAGTAGCTGAGGCTGGCCACGAACCTGCATCCTCTGGTCTCAGCCTCCCAAGTACTGGGATTACAAGCATGCACCACCACGCCTGGCTGGAGTCCCATATTCTGTTTCCATTTCTTCACATTAAATTCATTTGAAGTCACAATAATCTATGACTGTCCAATTTTAACTATAAAGGTACCATAACTCAGGAGAATCCTCAATCTGAAATCGGAACAGTTGGTCACCATAAAGTCCTCTTCCTTCCATAGTCTCTCACTCCTCTACTCACTCCTCAAATTCTGGTACTTAAACTTATCTTTAAGCCGGGCGTGGTGGCACATGCTTGTAATCCCAGTACTTTGGGAGGCGGAGACCGGAGGATCCGGGTTCAGGGCCAGCCTCAGCTCTCTCTCTCTCTCTCTCTCTCTCTCTCTTTCTCTCTTTCTCTACTTAGTGAGGCCCTCTGCAACTTCGTGAGACCCGGTTTCAAAATAAAGTCTAAAAAAATAGGGCCGGAGGTGTAGCGCGGAGGTAGAACGCCTCTGGGTTCAATCCCCGGTACTGCAAAAACAAAACAAAATAAACTTATCTTTAATCCCTTGCTCCACTAACAAAGCAATTGTTGTAAAAGGCAAATGTGATTGTTACCCTATTTGCATAGCTGTCTTTAATAGATTTCCTCTAAAACAATTTAAAATGGATATTTCATCTTGTCCTGATATACATGGACATGCTTGCCTGTCATTCCTCCCTTCAGCTGTCTCCATATCTATATTGTAACTCTCAGAATATGCCATTGCCACCTCATATCGCTCTGACTTTATACATGCCCTGCTCTTTCCCAGAACCTAACCCTCTCTAGACTACCTGGTATGTCCTACCTACCCTCCAATCACAGCTCAAGGAAAGCCTTCCCTGGAAGCATTCACACTCTTCCTGCAGGTGAGATTCCTCCTTGCTTTTGTGCTTGTGTGTGTGTGGATGTGTTTGTGTGCGTGTATGTGTGTGTGTTTGTATGTGTGTGTATCTCCACTGTAATACATGCCTAACTTCATTAAAATAATCTCTTGTTTTTCTTTCCTTACCAAACTAAAAGCTCCTTAAGGAGAGGCACGTGTTTCCCTTTTGTAATCCATGTACCAGCGGAGTTTCTATCTCAATCAATAATTGTTGAATTAATGTTTGATGAAGTAATTATATTAGTTTTATGTACTAGCATTTAGGAGGCACAGGATAGATAAGAGTACTTAGATAGGATCTTATAATTAGGAACTTACTTTTACCCTGCATGCCCTTGCATACTTTTTAAGTTGTACCCAATACCTGAAGAGTGAATAAAAGCAACCATACTTATCAAAACCTGGGAAAGAAGGAGGGAGATTAGCTTACTGTTCGTGCATCCCATATGGACAGGGTCTTGTCTGCAGAACCGGTGAGAAGAGTGTTGGAGAAAGGAAAAAACTCAATGGTATTCACAGAATCTGTATGTCCATACAAAGTATATCTGCATCTTTCACTACATGGACAGAAAATAAGAGTGAAAGTTTTAGGAGTTAATGTCTAAATGCTTATGCTGTCTATGCAATGCCAATAAAAACAATTTACAGATCTAAGGCATAAAGTAATTTTATAAATGGTAAAAATCTTTATAAGAACATTTTAAAAGGAAAATTCTATAACCACATTATATTCTAAGCCCTTTATAGAATTAGTAGTATAAAACTGACTAAATTTAAATTACCTTCAATTTATAGAATCACTTGATAAAGTCATTTTTATACTATCTTATTTATATCACAAAATGACTACATGAAAATTGTTTTCATCTAATAAAGGAGTATGCTGAGGAAAGAAAATCTAACACTAATCCATAAGATCAAGTAAACCTTTTTTAGGTCATTATTTTTCTTATTTTTTTCTGAGCCTTGGCTGTATAATAGAATCACCTGAGACACTTTTAGAAAATTGATATCCTGTCTCAAGCCCCAGATATTCTATTTCAGCTGATCTGAGATTGAGCCTGGGTATTAGTGTATTAACACCTCCACTGGTAAATTCTAATTTGCTTTTAGGGCTAAAATCTAAGCCAGTGGTTTTCAAAGTGTTTTACCCAGACTCAGAAGTATCAGTATCACTTAGGAACATGTCAAAAATGCAAATTCTCAGCTTTATCCCAAACCTGGTGAGTCAGAAACTCTGGAGTGGGGCCCAACAAGCAGTTCTAGCAAGCCCTCCCGGGGATTCTCGTGCTAAAATTGAGAACCAATGATCTAAGCTATTAGAAATGACTGAGATGGAAATAGAACTGCAGCTTTGCCTGTTGCCATTTTATGAAAGGGCTGTTTCTTAATAAACCAAGGTACAAAGAGAGTAGGATCACTCTTCATTTATAATGCTTGTTTTTAAGTAACTTTATTTACAAACCTATTTTAAAACAGAGAAAGAGTAGAAACAGGGTAACTAAGTGCTAAAAACAGAGGAGTCAATATAAATACATTCCTAATGTGATAATAGGTGAGTTCATCTCTATCAGGTTCCTTTCTGGCTTGAGCCATGACCCATGCCAAAGTAAAGTTTAGTGGACAAAACTTTGCAGCAGGAGCTGGAAGACTGGATTCCAGTCCTGACTTTGAGAAGAACTAGCAGGAGAATGAGAAATAAGCCACTTAATTTCAGCGGCAGATTTCCTTCATGCGTGAATGAAATTATTTAGTTCAATGCACTCAGACCCATTCCAGCTCCAACATTCTGAGATTCTTTGACCAAGGTGGTAAATACAAAGCAGAGGGGAAAAGTTGACGAGAGCACAACATCTAAGAACTGTTAGTAACCAAGTTTGTCCTTTCTTAAATTTTGGCATTTTTGAGAAGTGAAGACATATTAATATTTATTTGTATATGAATATGTATGTAACTTATTTAATAATACTTCCCTTTACATATCAAGGCTAAGTATTATAGTAACTAATATCTGGATTAAGGAAATAAAATTAATAAATTAATTATGTATTAGCTTCTTTACTGTAATATTTATGAGATATGCTGAGGATATCTTAGTAATCAAAGTTGATGATGTGTCAAAATATATCAGGGTCAACAAACCGTGGCCCCTAGATTAACTGCTTATATTTGTAAGTGAAGTTTTATTGGAACATGTTAATTCATCCACACATTGTGTATCCGTGCTTTCCCAGTCCTGTAGCAGAGTTGCATGGTTACAACAGAGAACATAAGGTCCACACGCCTAAAATATTGAATACGTGGACCTATAAGAAAAAGTTTGATGACCTGCTATCAAATACACACATAGAGCCAAAGGGCAGTGAGTAGCCGATAGTGCTGAGCTGCTTGGAATCTGCAGTGTAGAATACCGGAGAAAAGGAATCTCGAGCCGAGAATAGCAGTAATTTGTGTGTGGATTCATCATCAATTCTTCACAAAGGTCAAGATGACATTTCTACAGAGTAAGATTTCACAAGGCATAGCAGAGATTCGCTGAACAATGATATAAGATCAGGCACTGCCAGAAGACACTGGAGTTAATCTGAGCCAGAGTGGAGAGACCTCACTGAGTGCCTCAGACTTCCAGTTGGGATTTTAGAAAGGCTCCGCCACAAGAGTAAGGGTCAGGTTCGTGAGTTAAGTTCAAAACTAAAGTAGACTTGTCTCACCAAAGGAGAAAAGCAAGCATGAAAGGGCAATCGTGATCTGCCCATCATTCCACAGCTTGCTAGAATGGAAAGTATTACCTTTTACAGGAAGACAAAATAGTATAGGTTCTCTAAATTTTCTCATTAACAGCATCCACCATATAATCTTTTTAAAAAATTGCTACATATATTACGAGGTAGAAAGCTGTGAACCATAATCAATAAAAGCAAATAAACAGTAATAAAAACAGACCCTGAATCATTGTTGGACATGAGACAAAGATTTCTAACAATGTATTGTAAGTCTATTCAAGGACTTAAAAGAACAAACAGTATAGTAGGTGTATAGACAGAAAATCTCAGAGGATAAGTAAAAGCCATAAGAAGGAGGCACATGGGAGAGTGGATAAGTATAATATGTGAAATTAAAAGTTCACTGGGTGAGCAAATATCAGATTGGATGCTGCAGGGGGAAAAAGTATGAATTGAATTGAAGAGAGATTAACAGATTATCTAGTTTGACGACCAGAGATAAAATATTAAAAAACATGGGTAGAGTCTTCACTTCTCAGTGGAAGAGTATTACAAGGTCTAACATATGTATAATTGGATTTCCAGAGATGGGTAGAGAAAAGAAGAAGGGAGAAATGGGGCAAAAACATTTTTGAAGAAACAATGTCTAAAATGTGCCCCAACTTAATGAAAAATATCAAAGTACATGTCCTATAAAAGCTTGGAAAAATTCAAGCGTGACTAATCCCAGACAGAATGCACCTAATCATATCAGAGTCGAGCTGTCGAAGCAAAATATAAAACAAAAATCCTAGAGTAGCCATAGATGAAAGAAACATAACGCGCAGGGGACAACGATACAGATGGCTGCTGACTTCTGAACACGACTAGCAGAGGCAGAATAATGTGTGTGAGAGCTGAAAATTCAATATCCAGCTACGAGTATCTTTAATCATGAAGATAAGACAAATTTTCGATCGATGAAAGTTGAGAAAATTCATCGCCAGCACACCTTTCCTACAAGAAATGTTGAAAAGTTTTTTAGACTGAATGGAAATGACTCCAGATGGAAATACCTGTATGCAGAAAAGGAGAACACTTGAAATGATCATTATATGAGTGAATATAAAATACCCTTTCTTAATTTTATAAGAGAGCCAACTACAGTAAAAACAGCAATATTTGAAGGGCGTATTAAGTATGCAAATGTTAACTACAAGATAGCAATATCACAAAGTATAGAGGTGTACACAGAATTATATTATTTCAATGTCCTTACATATTATATTAATGGTATAATATTAACTGATTATATTGATTTAAAAATAATAAACCATTAGTTATTGAAACAGTATTTTTTAATCTCAAGAACACTTAATGAAGGCCGGGAGTGGTGGCGCACACTTGTAATCCCAGTACTTTGGGAGGTGGAGACCAGAGGATCTGGGTTCGAGGCCAGCCTTAGCTCTCTCTCTCTCTCCCTGTCTCTCTCTTTCTCTCTCTCTACTTAGTGAGGCCCTCTACAACTTCGTGAGACCCGGTTTCAAAATAAAGTATAAAAAATAGGGCCGGGGGTGTAGCGCAGAGGTAGAACACCCCTGGGTTCAATCCCCCGGTGCCGCAAAAAAAAAACCAACACTTAATGAAAATATACAGACAAATAAGCATATGTATTATGTGATTCCATTCATAGGAAGTTCGAGAGCACTTACTGTACAGTTATAGAAGCCAGAATAGTATTTCTCTAGGGGATGGGCTTTCATTAGATGAAAGCACAGAAAAATTTTGGCCCCACCCCCAGAGAAACCCTCCCCCTAGATGCGGGGCGGGGCGGGCGAACCCTTAGCCCCACCCCCAGAAACCTCCCTGCACTGGGGAAGCGGGGAGGTCCAGCCCTCAGCCACGCCCCCAGAGAACCCCTGCCCCCAGGTGCTGGGGACTGGAGCAGGCAAGCCCTTGGCCCCACCCCCAGAGGACCCCTCCCCCTGGCTCTGGGGACACGGGCAGGTGAGTCCCCTGCCCCATCCTGGGGTACCCCAGTACTGAGGTCACGGGAGGATAAGCCAGGACTCCACACAGGAGGGACTCCAAACAAAGAGAAAAAACCTCAGATGAGCAAAGAAGGCGAACTAACTGGGGGAGACAGGAGGGAAGGAGAGGGAAACAAACTGGTGCACAGGATGGACTTACACAAAGATATCAAAGTCAACTACTACGCTGAAAACAGGAAGGAGGGAGGGGGAAGCAGGGGGGTGGGAATCAGGAGAGGGCTAATTGAACAATGAGTGCATGTATACGTCAACCACCCTGAAATCCTTCAAGATGTATGATTGCAATGCACTAATAAAATAAAAAAATGAAAAAATAAAAGGAAGAGTAAAACAAAGAAAAAAAAAGAATACTCCAGAAGGGAGAGGGGAAGGGGCAAGACAAAAGCAGCAAGATGAGGTGAGAGCTGCTAGGTATTAAAGGTAAGTGAGAGGTACACAGAGGAGGAGAGGAACGGGTATTAAACCATTCTTTTTTTTTGTATGCTTGAAAATGTCCATAACAGTAAATTAATTTTAAGTGAATAAATAAAAGGCTTTCAGGCAAAAAAAAAAGAAATATTCTATATCTTCTTTATTGGTTTCACTGATATACATTCTGGAAAACCATATATGTTTTAATTCTGTAGCTGAGATGATATATACATGAAGTGAAATGGGCAGCTATGAGGTGTTCCTAAGTATATACATTTGTCAAAACTCATCTAGTTGAACACCTAGTAGCTGCCCATTTCACTGCATGGATGTATCATCTCAATTAACCAATTAAAATATATATGGACTCTCAATGCATTCTCCTTCTAGCTTCATTCTTCTAATATTTGTGACACAATAAATACTTTGGAATATATACTTTTGTGAATTGCTGAATATTTGTAGTGATCCTATCTCTTATTTCTCATTTCTTCTGTTTTTTAAAGGCATGCATTATATAGCAGTTGGGAGATCTTCTGTTTTTAATTAAAAGGGAAATAGAAAGGAAAGAAAACATAAAGAAATAAAAATAAAAATTCACAAAAGATTTAACAAAAAATAAATGAAAGAAAATAAAAGTAATAAAAATATTGAGGGAAAAAGAAAGAATCTGTAATAGCATCAGTAAAATATTAAAGTATGATGAATATTTCTAACCTGCTTTGAGGTGTTACTGAAATAGAGTTCCATCTGTCACTAACATGAGCATTATTCTATGAAAGTAGTTCATAAGTGGTAATTTTTAAAATGAAAATAAATCTGAATAGGATTTTTATTACTCTTTTAAAGATGAGGCATTTGAATCTATAAAGAATTATACTTTTACCTTAAAAATTTACATACAGAATTTGCCATTAATGAAATTAAAAATTTTATGCACAAAATTTAGGCAATTGCATAAGTACTACAAACACATCTGTGTTCTCATAATGCTAATCTAATAAATACACATATGCACAGAATGTATAATCTTGTAATATGTATATATTGCACTTTGGTAGAATATTGTGTGCATTCATAATTTATATTCAGACATTGTCTTTTGTCATTAAAAGCCAATCCAATTATTTGGGAGTAGATTTCTTTATGGTAGGGGGTTGGGGGGATGGGGGATAGAGGGAGCAATCTTGCAGTGATATATTATAGCTCACATAGTTGCCCAAATGAAATGGAAAACCTAGGTCTTCACATAGCTTAAGGGAAGAAAGAACTGCTCAAGAGGGGAAGAAATCCACACTGGAGTCACTGGCTTAAGGTGTGGCGCATCCTGGGCAGACAGGCTGCAAGAGCAGACTTGTGAGAGATTAATTAGCTGCCAGAGAAGGAAGGCCCATTCAGAATTCCTTTGCAAGGTGAAAATGGACTAAAGTGATGGAGCATGACAGTACCGCAAAGGATGAAAATGATTTGTACATTTCCATCAGCAACATAAACACTGAGGCCTGATGCAATTTGCTGTTTCCCTGTCTGCCGTTTTCCAATCATTTTGGAGGAAGAAGTTAGTTCACAAGCAATAGCTCTTTCTTAACTTACCTACTGTTTTCCCTTTATTTCCTTTTTGTCTCCTCTATTCTCTTTCCTTATTCCCTTGATTTAATTTATTATTCTGGTAACTGAAGGATGGATATTTCTCTAAACTTTCAACTTGCTATAAAACAAAGTTATGTACTCTTTTAGGTCAGATATATTTCATTTAAAGTGTATTTCCCATCTATTTTCCAACTCTAAGAGGACACCGTTTTAACACATGGCTCTCCTTTGTGAGGCATTAAATTTTAGGGTTTTAATTTTCTTTTATGTGTTTGTTTTAATACTATTAATATCGAATATGAAATGGCACCTTTAAAACCTCAGGCTTGCATGAATATGCAGGTCAACAAAGTATGATTAATGGAATTATGGAACATTTACAGAAAGACAAGCAGCAAGGTATTTTTGAGAGAATAAGAGGAAAATACTCTTTTAAAATATATCCTTATTTTGAAAGTACGTCCTTGAATCCATTGCCATATTAATTCTTAATAGGACCTGGATTTTAAGTAGTATTTTTATAACTCAACCAATACATAATGATAAAATTTATCACAAGCTTATCTGAAATAAAAATTTTTCATGAAATAACTAAATCTAATACCCCAACATGACATAAGTGAAACCTATTCAAATACCCATATTGCAATTCATAACATCCATGAAGAGTGAGGGGTTTTCCCGACCTTCTAGTTTATCTATATATTATTATTATTATTAATATACACATGCTGGGGATTAAGCGCAGGGGCATTCTATCTCTGAGCTACACCCTCAGCCCTATTTATTTTTTATTTTGAAATATGCTCTAAGTTGCTGAGGCTGGCCCTGAACCTGTGATCCTCCTGTCTCAGCCTCCCAAGTACTGGGATTATAAGTGTGCACCACACCTAGCTACTCTATTTAAACGTGTTTATACATAAATTATTTTTGAAATCCACCAGAATTCTGCACATCAGTGAGACAAAGTCCTTAATTGACACCCAAATTCTGACTCAAAAGTCAAGAATGTTTTTTATAATGAAAGTGTTTTTATATTACCAAAAATGATAGAAAATATTTCATCATGCAATAGTTTCTTTCTTTGTGACCACAGAATTCAGTTGGACACTTAGTGGAAGGAGTGATTCTAAATAAACTCTGCCGCGGAGTCTGCTGCCAGTGTTGTGGAAAAGCTCACCACAGCGTCATGTAGTCTGAGTGCGACACTCAGGTACGGGGTGTGGGGGGAACCAGGCCTCAACCCTAAACAAGGGAAATTCTTGGCCAATGGCCTTGACAATAAACATAGAAACTGAGCATTTCCCCCATACGCTCAAAAAACTCCACTGACACGAAGGGCAGATTCCTGACAAGCTCTGCATCCGAGGGCTCTGCTCCTGTGGATTCAACCAACTGGGGACAGAAAAGACTTGGGAAAAAGGATTGCGTCTGTACTGAACACGTACAGACATTTCTTTCTTGCCATCATTCCCTAAAAAATACAGCATAAGAACTATTTACATAGCATTTACATTATATTAGCTATCATAAGGAATGTAGAGATGATTTAAAGTGTGTAGGTGAGATGCAAATGCTCTACCATTTTATGTAAAGGACTTGAGCATCTTCAGATTTGGATATGGGGGTAGAGGAGGATGAAGAGGCTGGGGTGTGAATGCATGGGTAATGATGCCAGACCAATGGGTTCTTGTGGTCTCCCTCAGAAGAACCAAACGGGCCTCACAGCGAGGGGAACAAGACATACCTGGGGCTTCTTGCTAGGGCAGAAGGGAGACACAGCACTGACCCAGAATGATCAGGCTGGCTCCAGGGACAAAGGGAAGAGCTAGTTTTATTCATGTGACCAGGGCTGTAGGCAAAGGGGAAATTAGGGATTAGGAATGTTAACTGGCTTTAAGTACATTTCAAAGGGTGTTTTTTTTTTCTCTCTCTTTTTTCCTGTGAGGGCACTTTAAGCTCTGAGGAAGGTAAGGCCAGTCTATCAGTCTGGAAACAAATTGGGATTTCATATCCATGTTTCATCCTGTGTAAATATCTCTGCTTTGCGATAAGGTGGGGAGTGGAAGAAAGTACAAATCATGACGATTAGCAAGCAGGAGCCCTGGGAATTCATGTCTCCAGTGACTCCTCAACAGCTTTGTCCTTTATGTATGATGCACCTGCTCTGTGAAGCTGATACGCATATACGGAGCTTTAACCAGCGAACAAGCCATGAGCTGAGGCCCAGGAGGGCATTTGCCCTTTGTCCCTAAGGTGGTCCCTGTCTCAATAAAGGTAAGAAAAAAGAGAAGCATGACAGTAAAGTGGAAAACAAAAATAACATCTTATATATTATTTGTATATAATTTTCTATTTGATACAGTGCAAAGCTCAAATATCAACATGACCACCTGAGGCCTATTAATAAAGGCCAAAGCAAATAACTTCATCTCTCAGTAGTTCCGGCATTTCACATTATAGTTTAAGCTAACATGTGCTGAGTGCTCATTGTTCTAAGCAATTTCCACACATTCACATACACATGTGAAGTGTGGCCAACCCTCATCATTCATGATTTCATATTTGCAAATTTGCCTACTTGCTAGACTTTGTTTATATACCAAAGATCTCTACTTGACCAAACTCTAGTCAGGGTCCTCTGAGCTGTCTTCTCAGCTAGATATCATTCCTGACATTTAAAACCTGCAGCCTGAACATAAATGATTCCATGCACTCTCCTTTCCCCACACTAAAAGACTCAAACACTATCCGTTTCCAACAGGTCAAGGCTGCATTCCTAGGATGATCTGAGGCTTCCTTAAAAGTGTCTGCCTGAGACAGCTGGAGGCTGTCAAAAGAATTTACTGTTTGTTCTAGCCAACACCTGATGACCACCCTTTCTTAGAGCATTCACTGAAAGGGGCTTACAATTGTGAATCCACCTTTATCCTTTGGACATGTGCATGAATCTCCTACAACTCAGGAGCAACTTTCTCAAAGTACCTAAAAGCTATCCCTTTAGAATGTAATCATCGGCTAAGCTGTAGTTTGATAGGAGTAATAAGTTCTAGTGTTCTATTGCACAGTAGGGTAACTATAGATCAAGATAACAAGATAACATACTATATATTTCAAAAAAACTAAAAGAAAGGATTCTGCACATTTTCACCACAAAGAAACTATGCGTTTGAGGAAATAGATATGCTTACCCTGATTTGAACATCACATAATGTATACCTGTATCCTAAAAATCACATGGTACCCCATAAATATGTATATTTTATGTGCTAATTAAAAAAAAAAGAATCACCAGGATAGAGCTCTGGCTCCCAGTCTCTGTGGGAGGATAGAATTGCCAAACCTTTATCATCTTCACTACCCTGACTCTCCTGAGGCTCGCCTGTCCTTCTCCCTCTCCCCTAGTGTTCCTTTTTAATGTCAAGTCACCTCTGCACAAATCAAAGTGGAGTCCAGGTCATGTTGGACTCACTTCCCTTTTACAGCGGTGTGTTACTGATTAAAGTCTGACCTTGTTACATTAACTAGTGTCCAGCTTCCTTTGTCTTTGAGGGCAACCCCCAAATCAAGACCAGTGGCACTTCTGTGGTCATTTGCAGACATGGGTGCATGCACAGTGGGGAAAATTTTGAGTCACCTGATGTACATTTCCAGCTGTGGTCAAATGAGGCAAAGCTCTGCCTTCTTGCTTCAAGTCTTAGTTGTAAAGAAAATCTCTTTCAGTCTATTTCATGACAGGTTGTTCATACTTTCATGACTTTTGGTTGGTTATATCACTATTTAGGATGGCCCCAAGTGTAGTGTTGAAGTGCTATCCACTCTTCCCCAGACCAGAAAGGCTGTTACATTACATGTTAGATAAACTTCATTCACATCTAAGTTAGAGCACTGTTGTCTGTGAGTTCCACGTTAATAGTTCAACAATGAGCTTCTTTAAACACTAACACACAATAAACAAGGTTATGTATTTATCAGTTAATAAATCAGCTTGCAGGAAACTAACCCAGTATTTCTCCTGGAAGCAATGGTTCATATTTACTAATTCAGTGTCCAGAGTGACATGATAGAACATAACCATGAGCAAAAAAAAATAATAATAATAATAGCACTTATAATTGCCTTAATATGCAGATGAAGAAAATGAAGTATAAAGAATCAAGGTAAAATTCCATATCATAAAGGTAGTTAGTGGTGGAGTCAGGATTTTATCCAAGCATTGACTTACAAATATGGACTTTTACCCACTATTTATACTACCTTCTTTATTGTAAAAAGTACTATTAACATCAAATAAGGACCATGGGTCATGAGTAATTGATGGAATTGTATCTGCAGGCAAAAAGACAAATTACATTTCATGTAGATTTTCTTTAATAAAAAGTCATTATTGGAAATATTTCGGGGATTACATATAAAACAACCACTATCTGGAAAATCAGTATGTTAACCTATTCCCCCCACATTGTTAGCTAAATCAACTTCTGTGGATTAGAAACATTTTTTGTGTGTGGGTAATGGGGATTGAACTCAGGGGCATTCTACCTCTGAGCTACATGCCCAAACCTATTTTATTTAGGGTCTCACTAGATTGATGAGGGTCTCACTGCTTGCTGAGGCTGTCCTCAAACCTGTGATCCTCCTGTCTCAGCCTCCTAAGTACTGAGATTACAAACTTGTGCTACCACACCCAGCTGAAACATTTTTAAATTTAGATAAAACAAATGTTAATTGATCTGAAACAAGGGTACATGCGGTTCACTACTGGTCATGGGAGAGACAATGGTACAGATTCCTTCCCAACTCCACAAGCAGTGATTTCACATTGGTATTTTGAAATTTATTACAGTGGGAAATCTGCAAGTGTTACATATACATCAGGAATTTTATTTACTTTTTGAGAGTGAATTTCAAAGCACACCTTTATCTGAGGTTTAATATACTCTGGGATGGTTAATTGTGTGTGTCAACTTGACTGGGCCAGGGAATGTCCAGGGAGCTGGTAAACAATAGTATTGTACATGTCCATGAAGGTGTTTGTGGAAGAGATTAGCATTCGAGTCAGGGAATGAGCCAAGAAGGTCCACCCTCAGCAATATGGAAGGGCACCATCCAATCCACTGCGGGTCAGAACAGAACAAAAAGGAGGAAAGGTGAATTTGCTTTCTGCTTCAGCGGGGACATCCATCTTCTTCTGCCCTCGGATATCAGAGTTTCTGGTTCTCAGACCTTTAGACTTGGACCAGGACTTCCACCTTTGGGTTTATCCTGGAAGTTCATCAGCAACTTTCCTGGACCTTCAGCTTGCAGAAAGCCGATTGTGAGTCTTCTCAATCTCCACGTCATAAGCCAATCCCTTGTAATAAATATGTTTCTATATATCCATATATATCCTACTGGTTCTGTTTCTGTAGAGAGCCCTAACTAATATGCTCAATTTACCTGGAAGGTATTTACCTTTTACATTTATACTAATTGTTTAAAGATTTATTTTCAAAACCCATTTATCATCTGATCACACTTTGCATGTGTTAACTTGAGTCTCCTTTGCCTTCCTTATTTTATCTCTTTTGGGGTTATTTTTTCTTTGTTTAGTTTTCAGTCCAGGCCATTTGATACTGTGGCTCATACAAATGAATGTGAAGATTAATATAAATCCCTCTGCTCAGAAGGATACAACAGCAAACTCTTTCTTCAGCAACACGATAACTTCTTTTGTTTCAGAACTTAGGTTTGTTACCTGCTATTGGTACCATCCAGATCTATACTGTGTGTACCATCATCTAAACTAGCACAAAATTCTGCTTTGAGTATTATTATAAAGGACAGAAAGAGCTAAAAGCAAAATATGACATTGCTGAGTTTATTCTGAGACTGGGGTTCTAAACATTAATGGACTAAGTAAAATGGTTACTTATGCTTTAGAATCTGCATCTTATGATATGCAACTCTGAAAGCCAATTCTTCATGTGCTTGAACCTCAGACCTGAGTAAGAAGGAATGAAGGTTCACCACTTCAATCATATAGTGCTACTTTTTATGTTCTGCAGTTAGACCATTTTTCTTTTTTTTTTTTTTTTTGCAGTACCGGGGATTGAACCCAGGGGCATTCTACCTCCACGCTATACCCCCAGCCCTATTTTTTTATACTTTATTTTGAAACCGGGTCTCACGAAGTTGCGGAGGGCCTCACTAAGGAGAGAGAGAGAGAGAGAGAGACAGGGAGAGAGAGAGCGAGAGAGCCGAGGCTGGCCGCGAACCCGGATCCTCCGATCTCCGCCTCCCAAAGTACTGGGATTACAAGCGTGTGCCACCATGCCCGGCCCATTTTTCTAAAAAAATTTAGCTTCTAAAAATTCCATGATTTTAATCCACCAAGTAGCCATTTATTGTCTTCTGTGTATATGTACATACATACCTACACACACACTCATAACACACAGAATTTGAGGGTTGTTTTGAAACATACCTAACATTTCTTTCTGAAGAAAGTTTAACACATAAAACATAATAAATTAGCTTTAAGGATGATTGTGATTAACTTCATTGTTAACTGTTAAGCTGATAAAGAGATGTAACTTTAAATATCCTAAATCCAGAAACCATTTCTGAAACCTTTTACTTAAACCTCTTTCTGCCAAGTACTTTAATATAATGTGTTCACAATAGCCACATTGATATATTGAAATCTTATACCTATTATCCTTTCATATCCACCCTTTGAAAGAGATTTTAGTCTGAAAGCAGATATAAGGAATGAGAAAAGTTAATGACAAAAGGGAAGATCTCTAGCCACAGTACCTTGACTCTGAGAGTAGGGAGCCCAGGAGACAGTACAAAGGGGGAAAAATGGCAGAAGTGAGGTAGAAAAATCTTAGATAGTTGTGTTAAAATAAAATCCTGACAAGGACAACTTAGAGGAGGAAAGATTTATTTGGGTTCATGGTTTCAGAGGTTCAGTTCATGGTCAGCTGGCTCCAAGGCAGAAACATTGTGGCAAAAGGGCATGATGGAGGAAAGCTCTCAGCTCCTAACAGCCGGGAAGCAGAGGGACAGAGAGAGAAAGGGGGCCAAAGACAGAGTCTTCAAGGTCACAACCTCAGTGACCTACCTCCTCCAGTCACAACCTGCATTCCTACAGTTACTACCCAGTGAGTCCATTCAGCTACTAACCCATCCAATGGATTAATCCACTGATGTCACAGCTCTCATGATCTAATCATTGCCTAAAAGCCCTTGATGCTCTAGCACCCATCCTCTCAACACATGAGGTTTGGGGGGACATTCCAGATACAAACCATAACAATTATCCAGACACTGGATTATTGGAAAAAACATACTTCAATCCAGGCGTTTCTTCTTGCTCACAGCTTCCATTCAAAGCTCAGTATCCTCTAACCATGAAGGTGTAGAAAACTGAGCAGACCCTCAGCACTCATCACTCTATTACATAATCCTATTTATTTTCTTCATGGCACCAGTGCATTTTGCTTGATTATTTATTTCTGTCATTGTACTCTCTTGCACTTGCCAGCCCTGCCTAGAGATCACACCATGAGGACTGTGGCCTTATCTGTCATGTTTCATGACGGCACAGTAGTACATAACCAGCTCAGAGAAGGTACTCAGTAAAATTTGTTACTTTTAATGGAACTACAAATCTTCATGTTTTCTGAAGTGATACCATTGCTTTCCAATATTTAACCCTCGACCCAGTATCCTTTAATTTGGACTTTATCTTAAAATAATGAATCCATTGTTTAAAAATAAACTTACTAAGATTTAAATGAATTTCAGTTACCATAAAAGAGAAGGGTTGGGGCTGGGGACATAGCTCAGTGGTATCATGTGTGCTCAGTATGTACCAGGCCCTAGGTTCAATCCCTACCACAGCCGAAAAAGAAAATAAAGTAAAAAAAGAAAAAAAATTAAAGAGAAAGGATTGTATGATCAGCAAAATGAGTACAGTAATTAGTTCTATGAAAACTACAGAAAGTTTCACTATTTTAGATGTATTTTCTCATCTAGAAGTATAATTCAGTTAACTTAAATTTCTGACTTTAGTTCACACTCCTATTCTTCGTGTTGTATTCTTCCTAAGAGTATTACATTGATAAATCCTTTGTTACCATCCTTGATGTTACCAAACTGAGGGTTCTGTTTTTCTATTGTCTTGCTTTAAAATGTCAGCAAAAGTGAGCACTTTTAAATGTTTGAGTGAGTAGACAGTAATTGTCAAAAAAAATGTAGGAAAATATCATAAGCCTATCAGGGGACCTTCAGTTGTGCCACATGTCAAGTACCCAACATTCCTCTTGACTTTATTTCTCTTATTTTTGCTGCCATAATCTGTCAGAAATGACCTTATACAAAATGATATAATAACTCTCTTTCTTCTATATAGGTTATATCCTATGTTTTGTGGGGTTTGTTTGTTTGTTTGTTTGTTTGTTTGTTTGCAGTGCTGGGGATCCAATCCAGGGTCTTGTAAATGCTAGTCAAGCATTCCACCACCGAGCTACATCTTCCAGTCCTAAGTTGAATAGTCTTATGTAATACTTCACATAGAGTTACAGAAGAGTCAGCTTTTCATCACTTTAACAAAATATCTGGTACAGCCTACTTAGAGAGAAAAAGGTTTACGTAGCTCAGAGTTTTGGAGGCTTACATACATGTGGCATAGTGCAGGCTTGGCCAGGAGCACCCCTTGGCTGTGTCACCTCCAGGTGGACGGCAGTGAGAGCAGAGCGTGTCAGAGCAAGTGGCCACATCTGGATCCAGGAAGCAGAGAGCTGGGTGGAGCCTGGCTTGCTCCTTTTATTACGGCCCTCAGCTGAGAACTCAAGGGTTGCAGGAGAATTACCTCATGCCCCTAACTTCCCATTAGGCCTCACCTCTTAAAGGTTTTATCACCTACCAGCAGCAGCTTCCTGGGGACCAAGTCTTTAATTACAGTGCACCCTTGGGGAGCATTTTCAACATCTGAAGGCAAATGGTATGGAATTATCTACACAGTCGCATTCCTCTGTCTCTGGTGTGTCTATTTGGTTTTGTTTTGTTTTGTTTTCAGTTTTTATGCTTTAGTAAATTCTATAACTACTGAAGGCAAGGATGAAAGATGGGGATGCATGCCAAAAAAGTTTTGAGGTGATGTGTAACTCTAGAAGGAATAAATAAAAACCAGCTTGAACTTCCTACAAATTCTTCCACATTTTCTTATGAATGCCCTCCCTAGAAATGAAAATACTGGAAGTAGTGGATAAAATTTAAACATTGATCATTTTTCTCAATTAGTCCAGCTTCCTGTTCATCCAAAGGATTTTTCCTTTCTTCCTTCTTATTGGATCCCAGAGCTTTCCACCCACTAAACAGGAATACAAAACATATGAAAACCAAACAAAAAATTAGATGAACAAAACTAGAATGGGGAAAGAGTTGGGGAATATCATTGTTGTGAGGGTAACATCCCAATCAAGACCAATCAGACCACCACAGGCGTTGAGAGCCTTTATTGCTGATCAATCAGGGCTACACATAGCATGAATGCCAAGTGCAGTGCCCAGCTGCCTCAGAGCCCTCCTTACATACAGAAGAGCCATAAGCCAGGGGTGTATAGTTTGGTTTCCCATAGCAGGTTCCCATGACAGGGTTCCCAATGGTTACTTCCCACAGTAGAGCAAGGAAGCATAACTAGTGTACAAAAGCAAGAACATACTCTGTTAGCAATGACAATGCAACAATAAGAGTAACACACTTATTACCCATTATCCCGCCAACATCCTGGTTTGATTTTTTTCATGGCTAACTTCCCTGTTTTAGGGCCAAGTTGGGGTCAGTGTGAGTAACAATATGGAGTCACTTAAGCTAACAACTTTTTAGCTATCAAGCTCTAACTACGCATCATCACAGCATTAGCGGGAGAGCATCCTCATTTCTCTCTCTCTCTCTCTCTCTCTCTCTCTCATATCCTGGGAATTGAACCAAGGACCTTGCACATGGTAGACATGTGCCCAGCCCTTTTTATTTTTCTATCCTAAGAAACGGTTTCACCAAGTTTCCAGGCTGGCCTGAAACTTGTGATTCTCCTGCCTCAATCTCCAGAGTACTTGGGATGACATGTGTGTGCCATCGTACCTGGTTACTCTCTTTTTTAAATGTTTGTGATTCTGTGGTCAAGATGTTCCTGCTTTTATTCAAGATCTCTTTATACTAAATACAATGAGCATACATTCTGGATTTTTCTGGAAGTCCTGATTTAGTATAGTTCTATTATTTTAAACAAATGTATCAAATATATCTTAAATATTATTTAGCTTTCATTTCTTTGAAGTAGTTAAATGTATAAAACACAAATAACAAAATGCAAGTCTTTGTTTTAAAATTGTATTTTGGAATTAATTTCTTCATCACCAGTGTTCCTAGTGATATCAACAGTGTGAAGCTATTCTTCTATGGGAGTATAATTTATTGAAGTATAATTCACATGTATATTTCTGGTGATTTTTTCCCTAATCTCTCTGTTGAAGCAAGGGAACGGAGTTGGTAATTCCTTATGTCTGGAATGTTGAATGAACAGCTGAAACTGCCTGAAGTCAAAGTGTTTCTCATCATGTGAAACTCTAAGCTCATGCTAGCTAGCTTCAAAAGAAGGAGAGGCTGTTGGTAAGCTTTTAAGGATAAGGAGAAAAAGTGAGGGAGAGTATCAAGTTGCTTGGAGTATGTCCAAGGAAATATGTCAGGCTCTGTGAGAAGGAAAAAATGTAGTACCACTCCATTGCCCTGCTTAGAGAACATAGTCAGCTCTCAGGGGGAATGGCCGCATCATTCATCAGAGGCTGGGTCCCAGGCCCACTGCTCATCCCTTGTCCAAAGATGTCCCTTGTGTGATATCAAAGTAACAAAACCATGATGATGGAACACTGGACATCTATGCAGCGGGCAGATATTCAACGACGAGGAAAGGTTCCTGAAGCCTAATGTTGAATAAGACCCAAGAACCCAGATGACCAAGGAAGAACGTCTACTAGACTTAAAAGAAAGAGACTTAAGCCTACATTAGCTTGACCTCTAGAAAACAAAGAAATGTAGTATTTCTGATTTATAGGCAGAAGATCACATATGGTGAATATAAGTACATATGTCACGTAATTAAAAATAATTCTATATGTTATTCATGGCAAGGGGAGAGAACAGTCAAGGAAGATGGAATTCGTCTATTCTTTGCAGTTTGGCACCGCCTTTCCTGACTCCTTTGATCCCCTCAGGATTCCCTGGCTCCTCCTGCATGGAAATCCACCTGACAACAGTCCACGCTGCTCCTTCATCCCCTAAAGGATTCTGCTGCTATTTCTAACAGTGTTTGAACTTAGTATTTCTCTACATCATCATTCTTATATGAGGCTTTAGTGAGCAACTAGTTAATTTAATTAATCCATGCTGATGAAATAAAAGAAGGTTTTCTTTCCAAGAGCATGCTCCCTCACATTTCTCTCGGGTCCATCTACCAGAGCATATTTTTAATATTTGCCTTCTAAATACCTTAATAAAATTATATGAAGATGATATGAAAGCCCTTTCTTTATTCTTTTTTCAAAAGACATTATGTCACTTGCAACCTTAGTGCATATAAAAAAGACACCAATAAGATAGTAAATGAGCTGGGCATGATGGCGCACAATTGTAATACCAGTACTTGGGAGGCTGAGACAAGAGGATCACAAGTTCCAGGCCAGTACACAGAAACTTAGTTAGAACTTATTTTAAAATAAAAAGGGCTTGGGGTGTTGCTCAGAGGTATAATGCCCCTGAGTTCAATCCCCAGTACTAATTTTGTTTTTAAATGATAGCAAGCAGATGGAAAAACATTTAGAATCATGCAGGACCTTGTAAAGACCTTGAAATTATATGATAAAGTGGACTGTCTGAGTTTGGATTTGTTCTTCATTTTGAAAACAATTTTACTCCTTTGATATGTTTAAGCAAAATATATTTATTTCCTTTATATTGTTATCAGTGATATGGAAAGCAAAATTCAGAATAGAGGGTACTTAACCAAAGCAGCCATGAATATGTGAAAAAAAATCAGTCAGATCTAAGATCCAGTGGACAGAAGCCGAGGCTTTACTACAAAGTGTAGTCATTATTTTTACTTGATCCCTAATTTTCTAAAACACTTAAAAGAAAATCAGTTCCTCTCTTGGAAATCCCTATATAGATAATGACTGCACTGTGAGACACAAAACTCACAACAAGGTCTCATATTTGATCTGTAACTAGTTACTGAAACATGACTATTCCGTTCCCAAAATGATATGACCTAGCAGATTTTTAAGAAATTTTTAAGAGTGTTTTCTCCTCTCCATTTTCTTTATTCAATGACCTCTTCCCTTTATATTGAAAATGAAGTTCTCTTTTCTTGGTGATTAATTTTACTAATCCAATAAAATATGTCACTTGGCATGTGTTCCTCACAATCCCATCATGAGTTAAAGCACACTACATTTTACTGCCTCCACAATGACTATTTATACCTTCTCTCTGAAAAATCACACAAACAGTGAACTAATGAATGCTTTTCAAGAAAACTGTTCTCGTGTGTGTGTGTGTGTGTGTGTGTGTGTGTGTGTGTGTGTGTGTCAACCAAAGTTTGTAAACAAGAGACAAACATACTTTTCTTTGTATTTACACCATCACATCACACTAACACTTCTTAAACTTCTACCTGTTGTTTCTGCATCAAATTGATTTGTTAGAATTTGAATATATTGTTGGGAAAGTTCTGCAGGACCCCACCAAATATTCTCCTTGATTATGCTGACAAAATGTCACCAATGTTAAGGGATCTTAAACACGATGACATTTATATCCTTCATCTTCCATGTGCTTTCTACTTGTCTTGTCTAATGTGTTCAAATCAGGGATGGAACTTTGCAGTGAGAGCCTACGTACAAATAGAGCAAAGAGGCCTGCTTATGATATTAAAATGCCAGTTTGTTTTACGAGGTTATAAATATGTTCTCTGATGTCTTTACATTTTATGGCCTCCATTTTATTTCTTGGTAGATTCACATGTATCTATTCATTCATGTCAAGGATTTAAAACTACCAGTTTTGCAATAAAGAAGGACATCCTATTATTTTATTTTTTAGTATACTTTATCTTTGGATTCAATATTTTTCTTCAACAAAACCTGGATTTTATGTGTGAAAACACCGTTTTCCTATTAAGCACATCTTTCTTTATAAGCTATGTAGATATTTAGGGAGTCAATATTTCTTTCACTTAACTTTGGCTGTCCCCTACTTTTGACCTGATCCTAGAACTGCACTCAATAAGGGTCAGATTTCTAGAACAGAATTGAGATTGAATGGGCAGGGACATTACAATTATACTTCAATGTATTTAATTTTGAATATCTATTTTTCTTAAGAATAATAATAATCAGCACATTGTTTATACATGTGCAAATGATACACTGACAGACTTCCTGTTAAAATGACATCAGCTTTTCCACTAAATCATATACATGTGGCAATCAATATCTTCCGTGCTCTGTGATTGGGCTATTAACCTTGATGTTACTGGTTGAAAGAGGAGGTCTGGAAAGGCTGATTGATGTCAGGCCATAGCTTCCTCCTGAATGGCATAAATAAATAAATATACCTCCTACATATTCTGTCCTTTGGGTGTTAGCAGCAGCTGTTACCTGCAGGGTGTCATTCTCCATGAGCTGTCTCTTAGTTTCATGCTGCGCATACTCTTCTGTTTAAATGAGGCAGCGAAGCAGCTCAAACTCTACTTGTTTCAAGTTAACATGATCTGCTTATGCTTGTGCCTGTCACTTCTTAGCTCATTATGCTGCTGTTAGTTTTGCTTGAAGTATTTTGTGCATCCTTTGGGTATGACTACCCTCCTTCAGATAGCCACGTAATTGTTTTCTCATTCAGGTACCATCCATTTTCATTACATGACTGGTCAGCACGGATGAAAGTTGATAAGGATGACTTATGTGCCTATTAGACATCTGTATTATAAGACTAACTTTTATATGACTTTGTTTTATCATTTGTATGTAGCACCATGGATACATGATAGAAATATCAACCAATGCATATAAGTATGTCAATTATTCCCAGCAAATCTTCAGGCTTATGTAATTAGCACTTCTTTTGTTCAGCTAAATAATTTATTATGCAATTTCTGTACCTCTTAGTTGGTTCTAGTCTGCTTCATTTTTTTCATGTAGTAATTCTTAATTCTAAGAGATTTACTGGTCCCTTTGTGTGATAGTTAATGTAATTTGTCAACTTGACAGGATCATGACACACCCAAGATCATGTGACTTTGGGTGTGTAACAGCAGATTAAACAGAAAGTCCTGCCCTAAATGTAGGCAGCAGGGTTCTGATAGGTGCAGGACTTAGATAAAAGAAGGAGAAAACCTCGCGTAGAGGGATGCGCGACTCTTTCCGAAGAAAACGCATCTGCTCTCGTCTGAGATCGTTGGCCTCCAACTTCGCCATTTCTCTGAAGAGCTTCTTGATCTTCTGCTCTCATCTGAGATCATCGGCCTCCAGCCCTTTGAACTGAAACTTCACCATCGTTTCTCCAAAGAGCTCTTAGACTGCTCGACCAGCTACTGATTCCTCTAACTCTCCACGTGCAGTCGGAACTCGGGACTACATTGTAAGCTGATCTGCCCTTTTTCCATATACTCATTCTGTGAATTCTGTTAGTCTAGTGAAACCTGACCAATACACTTTGAAAAACAAATATATTTAAAGATCCATTTACAATATTGAAATAAATTGAAAGATGATATAAATTTTAAGAATGACTATATTTGCCTACACATAATGTAAAAAAGAAACAAAGTAATTTATAACAAAATAACATGATTTCAAAATATAAAGGTTCATGTCCAATGACATTAAACACATAGTGATGGAGTCAGAGGCTCACATCTACATATGGAATCATCATCCTTGTGACAGAAATGCAAACTGTTAGCCGGGCGTGGTGGCACACGCTTGTAATCCCAGTACTTGGGAGGCTGAGACAGGAGGATCCGGGTTCCTGGCCAGCCTCTGCTACTTATTGAGGCCCTCTGCAACTTAGTGAGACCCTGTTTCAAAATAAAGAATAAAAAATAGGGCTGGGGGTGTAGCTTGGAGGTAGAATGCCCCTGGGTTCAATCCCTAGTACCACAATAAATAAATAAATAAATAAATAAATAAATAAATGCAAACTGTTAAAGTGTGACATCCAGGAAACTCAAACTCTAGTGGTCTTCCTGCCAGGGAGGTGATTATCTGCAATAGCAAATAATTCTTGGTAAAGTTCTGATAAAAATTTAGTAAAATAGTCCCTTGATTTAGACAGTAGTTGCATTCCTGAAAAAATGATATATAGAGAGAATATTCAAACAATGCTTTTTGAATACTTTTAAAGCAGAGCAGGGCTTTAGGCTAAAAATAAAACTTAAAAAGCACTGTAAACAGGCTGCTTCTTTTTTACTTCATTAATATACACAGCAGTATTCCCCAGTATCCTAAGTATCCTAAGGCCCAGTGTACAGAGTTTGGGTCCACAAAATAGGCAATAAATAACAGCGGAGTTATTCCTATTGTCCTAGTTGCCTCATCCAACTGTGGAATCCAGATCATTGTTGTAGATATGTAACCCACTGTAGAACTCTATCACACGACACCATTCCACAACATGGCATAGCCAAAGTTTGGATTTAGCAATCAAACACCTGAAAACCAGGGTCTGTTGGTTACATAGATTTGCCCTGCCATTTCAATAGCTATGATAATAAGACCTCCCACATTTTACACAATTAAATTTTGTGTCTAATTCTACAAAAAAAAATTTGCTGGGGTTTTGATAGAAACTGCATTCAATTTTTATATCAATTTGGGGATAATTTATGTCTTTACCATATTGAGTCTTCTAAACCACAAATATTACGTCTCTCTCATTTATGTATTCTGGAATTTATTTCTTCAATGTTTTCAGCACATAGATTCCATACATGTTTTGTTAAATTTGTACATAAATTTTGGGAGCATTTTGAATGTTATCTTTAAAATTTGGGGTATAACTGTGCATTGGCAGTATACAGAAATATGATTGATTTTTGTGTGTTGACTTTATATTCTATAATTTTGTTGAATACCATCTCAACATTTCCAATACACTGGGCTATTATTTCTAATTCTAATGAATTGTTCTAATTCTAATGATTATTTCTAATTCTAATGATTTTTTTTGACCACTCGTTTACTTTAAAAATATTTGGAGATTTTCCAGATGTATTTCTGTTATTGATTTCTAATTTAATTCAGTTTTGTTCAGGAAAATACTCTAAGATTTAAATCATTTTAAATTTATTGATCTTGTTTTATAGCTCAACATTCTATCTTGGTGATGTTCCATGACTTAAAAGGAATGTACTCTGATTTTGTTGGGTAGAGTGCTTTATAAGCCTCAATTAGGGAAATTTGGTTGATGGTGTTACCCAAGTTTTTTATATCCTTACTGACTTTCTATCTGTTCTATCAAGTACTCATAGAAAGCATTGCATAAATCATCGTAGTTTATTTAAAGGGATTAAGACACCCCCATAGAATAGCTTTGGCATTTAGCCCACTAATTATATATTTATACCTTACCATACAATCATTTCAAACCCCCAGGTTTTCCAACCCCTCCTTCTCCCACTTCAGTTGGCTAGTTCTTGCAATTGTAAAATGTATATTCTTAAAATATGGTGTTTTCTTCTACTCTAGAAAGTTTCTTTTTTACAAAAATGGCTCAAATTAGATATAGTTCCTCGTATATATTTCTTTTGATGGCATTTATTATAACTTAAGTTCTCTGGATTTGAGTATAAATTTTTTGATCTGTGCAGAGATGAGTGTTGTCTCTGCCTTCACCACAGTGCCAGATATTTTAAGGTTGCAGGTTCGAGTGTTCGGAGAAGTGAGAGACCAATTCCACCAATCGATAATGCAAAAGCAAAGGAACTTTATTAGCTAGCTCGAGCTAGGGTCCGAGTCTCATCCAGCACAGTGGAGTATTGACCTTGGACCCCGAGCTCTGGCTTACTCAAGCTTTTATACATACAAAGTACATAAGCAGCGGTTACAAAAAAAACATCTTTGGCATCAGTTTAGGGTATTGGGAGTTCAATGATTGGCTCGTCACACCTGAGGAAGTTAGAGACTTTCCACCATTGTTCTGATAGGCCCCACCAAGCGGTGGTTTCTGTGAGAACATCTCTTGGAACTATTGGTTTAGGCCCCACCATTGTTCTGATAGGCCCCACCAAGCGATGGTTTCTGTGGGAACATCTCCTGGTTTGGTTTCTGAGAAATAGAAACTTGGGCCTAGCCTAGTTTCTTCAGAAGCACAGCCTGTCATGGCTGTTCTTCGGTCTCACAATATATCCTTAATTGAGAAATTAAATATCAGTCAAGTGGGTAAAGCTACCATTGTGTAATATTGGGATTCTAGACTAAGGCAGAAACTAGAGAGATAAAAATGGGAATATGAATAGTGGTATATCAGTCTATGAGTGAGTATTTCATGAGCTCAATCCAGCAATTGAAGGTACAATTTAACTTGGTTTATCAAAACTTTTTGTTTTAAAGTTTCCTCGATTTTTCAGAAAATCAGAGACTGAAAGCATAGTTAGCATGAGCCATTAAACAAAATCAGGATTAAACAATCACTATATCCAAATTTTTTCCATCTTTCATAGGTGAGTCTTGGAGGTCTTAATATAAATCTAATAATGTAGACAGAATGAAGTAGGCAGGCAGTGAGTGCAACAGAGAGGTTGGGCCGCATCCATGCCTGAGTTGGAATAAGGACAGGGTTCAAGGCCAGGTGAAATGGAGTCTGAATATCAAGTTGCCTAGCATATGGGATAACTCAGATTAAAGTGAATACATGAGTGAGTGACTATAATGCATAACCTAATAAACTATCATGACTGTGTGCTCATGAACTTTAGATGTTCTGTTTCTCCCTACTGAGATTCCCACAGTATATAAATATGCTCAGATCTCAGGATCAATAAAAATAAATGCTTTGTAACATTTTGTTTTGCTCTACTTTTGACATGAAATAAACTTTATTTTTAAAGCCTTCTGATACTTTCTTAGATTTTTTTATAATACCAGAAGCAGACAAATTGACTAGAAACTGATTTCGGTTAACTAGCATGATTTTAAGAGACAAATGTTTATACTATGTTTTATTAAAAATTCTATAGTTATATAGAGAGCCTAATTTCTTTGTCCCAACTTCACAAGCTAAAGCATGGTTTAAAATCTATTATATCTTGTAAAGAAATATGAAATCCCAAGAAATTTTCAATTTAAGGATAATATGAAAATTGTTGCTTGTAAGCAAAGTTTCTCCTGAATGGTATACATTATTTCTGTCACTGATGTTTTCTTACAAATTATTTTAATTGTTTCTTTGTAACTGCTCTAGTATTTAATAAGTTTTAAAATAAGACATTTAATAAGGTTTTAATTTTATCTTATTTATACTTAAATATATTATTTTCATGAATTTCAGTGTATTTCTAATCTAAAACATAAACACAAAAATAGTTTAAGATATGGTTCTTTATAATAATTACATTTAAATGTATGACAGACAAGTGTATATCTTGAAAAATATATGATAGAACTAGATAGTTTATTATTTAACTAGATGAAATTAAAACATGGCATAGAAGCAAACTAAGAAAAAAAAGTGAGGAAAATTTAGTGTAGCCAACCTTACCTACTTGTGAGTCCTTTGGATACTTCTATTTCAGAGCTTATATTTGATCTTTTAGAATGCTTTTCTGAACCATAGGCAATCTGAATTGGACCCAACCTTTAAGGCCTATATCAAGTCTCACCTTCTCTGTGAAATCTTCCTTTATCACCCCAGAAAAGGTAAAGTCCTTCTGTTTATATTCCCATAGGACTACTGAGCCCCATTATTCTTTTAGCATTTTCTATTCCCTATTTTGCATTCATCACTATGATTAATTTACATAATTGGAGCTACATTTCCAGAAGTGCAGAAAGCAACTCCTTTTCCTCATTCCTCCACAGAGAAAGAGAAGTTACCAATTTGATTTATCAGCGTCTATAACATGACATCAAAAGAATAGATTCACCAGGATGTAGGTCATTGCATCTTGGAGGGTCATTCCCATGCATAACCCTGCTCTTCTCTTGAGCTCAGCAGGTATGTCTGCCATTTTCTCTGACTTCATATTCTCCTCAACATAACAGAATTCATTCGTAGAATGATTATTCATTTGGAGACTCTCCTTTAATTACCTTTCTGTGCACAAACTCTGAAAGTGCTCATTATTAAGTTTGACTCATCCCAGTTTCCAGATCTGTCCACTTAAGTTTGGTGCTTCATGCATAGTTCTGTGGGGTATTTGGCTTAGAGAAAGTGATTAAAAATGCAGGATTCATGCCTGTATGAGTTTTCTTGTAATATAACATACATTTTTGTTGTGCCGAGGATTGCACTCAGGGGTGTTTTACTCTTAGCTAGACCCCCAGCCCTTTTTATTTTCTTATTTTAAAACAGGGTCTCACTCAATTGCTGTGCACTGGCCTTGAACCTGCAATACTCCTGTCTCAGCCTCCCAAGTACTGGAATAACAGGTATGTGGCACCAAGCCTGGTGAAAATACACATTTTTTTATCAAAACCTCACTGATACTATAAAACAGGTTGTGTTAGCTTTTTGTTGCTGTGACCAAAATACTAACAAAAACAACTTGAAGGTTGAAAGGTTTATTTTGGTTACAGTTCCAGAGGTTTCAATCCATGATTGGCCAGCTCCATTGCTTTGGGTCTGAAGTGAGGCAGAACATCGTGGTGGTGGAAGAGCATGGCTGAAGGGTGTGGCAGAGGAAAGCTGCTCAGCTCCTGGCAACTGGGAAGCAGAGAGAGCAAGAAAGGAAGGGCCAGGGACAACATATAGTCCCCAAAGGCACACCTCCAATGACTTACTTCTTCCAACCATGCTCAACCTGGCTATAGTTTCTACCCCTTCACCATAGTCTATTCAAATCATCAATTTGTCAAATGGATTAACCCACTGATGAGGTTAGAGCCCTCATGATCCAACCACTTCCCAAAGCCCTACCTCTGAACATTGCTACATCGGGGACCAAGCCTTTATCCCATGAGCTTTTGGGAGACATTCCGGATCAAAACCATCACCAGAAAGCCGGGCGTGGTGGCGCACACTTGTAATCCCAATACTTGGGAGGCGGAGACCGGAGGATCCAGGTTCGCGGCCAGCCTCAGCTACTTAGTGAGGCCCTCTGCAACTTCGTGAGACCCGATTTCAAAATAAAGTATAAAAAATAGGGCCGGGGGTGTAGCTCAGAGGTAAAAACGCCCCTGGGTTCAATCCCTGGTACCGCAAAAAAAAAAAAAAAAAATCCACAGATTTATCATTGCACGTGGATTTGCAATCCTTGGATACAGGATGGTTTTATAAGCTATTTTTATTCTAATTCATGGGCTGGTTTAATAATATATAGAATTATTTCCAGTATCATCAAAAATACTTAGAATTTGTGCTACTTCATGCCACATATTTTAATAAATCAAAGTTTTCCAAAGTGATTTTAGACACATAAAAATTATTACAAGCCGGGCGTGGTGGTACACGCTTGTAATCCCAGTACTTGGGAGGTGGAGACTGAAGGATCCGGGTTTGCGGCTAGCCTCAGCTACTTAGTGAGGTCCTCCGGAACTTGGTGAGACCCGGTTTCAAAATAAAGGATAAAAAATAGGGCCAGGGGTGTAGCTCAGAGGTAGTACACCTCTGGGTTCAATCCTCAGTACCGCAAAAAAAAAAAATTATTACAAAATAAATTTTATCTAGAATCTTATTTTGTTAAATAGAAATGAAAACTGGCTGATATGTATTTAAGGGAGTCACTTTTTACTTGATCCATTGATTCAACAAATATTGTTTAGGGGCTTCCTGCTTTCTAGTCTCTAGTCCAAGCTGTGGGATATAATTCTGATAAACCACTCATAAAGTTTCTATTCTTATGTTTTCACGGGAAAAAAGTAAATAAATGTTTAAAACATCCTACTGCAATAAGTTCAATAAATAAAACTAAGAGTAGTGGAAGGTACTATTTAGGTAGGAAGTCAGAGGAGACTCTGGTAAGATGATTCAAGAGCAGAAATTGGAATGGAGAGGGAATCAGCCATGTGTATATCTGAAGAAATAATTACCAGGTAGAATAAGGTAGTTAAAGCATGGGCTTGCTGGGGAAACAGCAGAGAGGCCAGTGGTGTCTGTATTGGAGCAAGAGACAGGGAAAATGCTGGCAGAGGGCATGGGAGGCCACCATTAATATGGCCTTAGAACCACGGCAAAGATATTGGCTTTTCTCCCCTCACCAGCCATTGCTTCAGCAAAGGTATAACTAAGGCACCTACTCAAAACACCTATGGCCCCATGAAGCCTAGTTTTACAGACACTGACAGTGATAATGAAAGATGCTCGAACTAGGCTGATCCACTAACTGATTTCTACATCCCATGCTATGAGGTAGGTTTTGTAGATATGACATTGTCCAAAAGACCAAGAACACTTGACTTGTGAAGCTGTTTTACTAGACTAGAGGAAGTAAGGGAATTGGTTATGCTGGAAAGTTGTGTTAAGCTTAGCTGCTTATGCATCCAAGGTTAAAGGGCACAAAGAGGGTTCGACATATTGTATATCTTCCTATACACTGGATATGAGTGTGTATGTATATGGATATGTACATGTGTATGAATGGCTGCATGTATGTTTATATGCACTGCTAAACATTGTTTCCATAAATCATAAATGAATTACAGTGCTATATACAATGTCAATTTGAAACATATCAAGAAGAACCTCAGTAATAAATTCTCTAATTAGCAATTAGTTTTTTAGTCAGTTGATAATATTCGTGTAATTGGATTTGATAGAATAACATATCAATGACTTCAATCGTACCCATTCATGTGTGTAATGACATAAGCAGCATTTCAATTCTCCATTGGGACTTCCCGCTGGAACAGAGTGCTACATGAGTCACAAAATCTCTTAATCCCGAGGTTAATCCCACTCAGTTCCACTTGTTTCTTTTCCTTCAGTGTCTCTTCTGTTTTGATATGTGTGATGTTGGCAGAAATTTACAACCTGCATGCTTGCTGTTTCATGCTGGCAACTTGCATCATAGTAGTGATATTACTGTAATGTCCTGTGCTTAGGAATCTAAGGTATTATCCTTATTATTTTATACCTACATTAAATTCTAAACTTTAGGAGACAAAAACATTAGGTTGTGGGCTTCCTCGATGTCTCCACTGTTACAGTACACAGTGGAGACTATTTACTAATGACACACAAGCTAACTCATACTCAAGAGAAATAGACTTTACTTGGAAAAAGTGTGAAAATATTGATTTAAAATAAATGGAATAATTGGTACCAGCCAATTCTTCTTCCATGAGACATGATAGGCCATAGGAAGTATCTTCACAAGTACGCTAAATTTTATTCTAATTTGCTAATCAGTGTGCTATTAGAAACTTTTAAAATTTTGAGGAGGTTAAGCAGTTCTTCTGCGGAGGACCATATAAGGCATGGGTAAAAAGATATCAAGTAACCAAGGACAACAGTAGCAGAGTTTGGCATAAAGTAGCATCTGAGACTACAATGAGTTACAATCATTCTTGTTATTTCTGGAAAATAAGCTTCCTCAAACTTTTTCTTTTTTTTTGCGGTACCGGGGATTGAACCCAGGGGCTTTCTACCTCCGTGCTACACCCCCAGCCCTATTTTTTTTTATACTTTATTTTGAAACCAAATCTCACGAAGTTGCGGAGGGCCTCACTAAGTAGAGAGAGAAAAAGAGAGAGAGAGAGAGAGAGAGCTGAGGCTGGCCACGAACCCGGATCCTCCTGTCTCCACCTCCCAAAGTACTGGGATTACAAGCGTGTGCCACCACGCCCGGCTCCTCAAACTTTTTCTTAATGAAGCTTGAACAAGCTCACTCCAAACTTGTTAGCTTGTCTTTAAAGGAAAATACCAAACTTTCAACTGACCTTTAAATGATTGATATATTTACCATTTCCAATGAATTTTAACAACCTTATATCTGTAAAACAGGGTATCACAATTCTTTCTTTTTTTTTTTTTTGCGGTACCTGGGATTGAACCCAGGGGCGTTCTACCTCCGCACTACACTCCCGGCCCTATTTTTTATACTTTATTTTGAAACCGGGTCTCTCGAAGTTGCGGAGGGCCTCACTAAGTAGAGATAGACAGAGAGACAGAGAGAGAGAGAGAGCTGAGGCTGGCCGGGAACCCAGATCCTCCGGTGTCCGCCTCCCAAATTACAAGCGTGCGCCATCATGCCTGGCACAATTATTTCTTTTAAACTATAAGCAAAAAATTAGAAGTACAAGCTTTTATTTCATAAATTTCAATAGCAATAACTTATGCTTACACTCTATACCATTGTTCACAAAAGCTTAGACCTTATAGAATACAATGTGATTTAAAGTAAATGTTCAAGTAGCAAGCATACAAGTTATAATTTTTTGGCTTTAGGGATAGTATTTTGGACCATGAGAAGTAATTCTAGGCAACTATTTTAAAGTCTAATAATAATGAAAACTATTAGAATAATAATAGCTATAATACTATAAAATATTTTTTACAACTTTTCTTTTTTTTTGACTTACCCTTTTAGAGAAAATTTGCATTGGTGTGAATTAACAAACCAAACAAAAGCAAAGAATGTGATATCTCGACGCTCCTAAAAGTTAATTTTCAACTGTCATATTTTCTCCATTATCTTTTGCTCTCATGTTATCCAAAGTGTTTGAGTTAAATACTTGGCTATTCTTAAATGAACCACACCATGCCCATGCACACCACCACTCTTTGTTTTATACACATCAGAAACTGTATCTTGGTGATAGGTTTTGCTTACTTATGTTTCTTTTCTGTAAGGGAAGACATACTTTATTTCCAAATAGCAATTGTTATAATTTCTTTTCAGAGCTAAAAATTGTTTCAAAACTCTGTTGTATATAAATATAAAATAGAAAAACATGTTCCATTTTGCTTTCAATTGCCAAGACAATAACATCATGCTATCTTAATCTATTAGTAAGAATGGTGAAATAGAGAATTTAGTTAATATACTTAAATAAGTGATGTCTCAGAGTTGTTATGAGAGAAATAAATAGAAAGAGTGTCTTGTGGGTTTTTATTGCAATAAAAAGATTTCAGAAAATGAATCAAATATATAAACACATCAACAGATGAATGGATTACAAAACTATGGGATATATACACAATGGAATTCTACTCAGGCATATAGAACAAAATTATGTCATTTGCAGGGAAATGGATGGAACTGGAGTCTATTATGCTAAGTGAGATTAGTCAGTCGCAAAAAGTGAAGGGTCAGATGTTTTCCCTCATATGTGGAAGCTAGGGAGAAATTGGGATACAGGAGGGACTCCAGACAAAGGAGCAGAAACCTTAGTGGAGTGGAGGAGGGGACCTAAGTGAGGGAGATGGGAAGGGGGAGGAAGACTTGAAGAGGGAAACACCTCAATGGTCATGATGTACACACACAAACTTATCAAAGCTAATTGATGTATTGAGCATGGGAAGGTGGGGAGGGAGAGGGAGTGGGGTGGGAACTGGGGGAGGCTCAAAAGTACTGTGTGCATGTGTGCCTCTATCACCCTGAACTTCATCAAGATGTATGATTTCAATGCACCAATAAAAAAAGAAAAAATAAATAAAATAATTTGTAATTAAAAAAAGAATATAAGTTGATAAATTTAACTTAAACTGGTACTAAAATAATATATAAAACTAGCTAGAGCTCTACTGTCATTTAATAGACCATTATTTTATTATTTACTTATATTTCTTTTGGCTATGAAATACCAGTTGTTAACTTTAGTGTATTCATTATCTTGTCTATGTTTCAGTTGTAAGGTTCATATTTTCTTTAAAAATAGAAAAATACATAATTTCAAAATGATTTTTGATATGTAAAAATAAACTTAAATATTAATATTAATTAGAAACTTTGATATTAAACTTTTATGGATTAAATTGATTTACTCCAAAACAGTTGTCAACTAACCCACTTGATTATCGTGAGCCTGTGTATATGTATGTCTAGAAGGGGAAGGATGAGAATAGTGTGAGATAATCTATTGCAGTCTATCAATGGATTTGTACCATAGTGAATCTATCATACACAGTAGATTTGTTGTGCTCATTATACTAATAACCTTGAATTCTCTAATAAGGATCTACTTAAGTAAGTGAAGAAAAATTTAAGTACACTGGTGGGACACTATTTTCACTTTAATCCATTACTACTGGTTTCATACAGGTATATTATTATACCTGTTTTCCTTTAAAAGGAAAGTGTTTTAAACTGCTATGTACAATATTAAGAAATTTGTTTAGAACTCAGGTAATACACATTTCTAAAATAGCAGCAATGGTGGAACTCCATATATTATGAGCAACATACTTAATAGTAACACAAATATCTGAAAAGCTGTCTTGACTAAAATTGAGAAAAATAATATAAATGAATACACACCCTTTGGGAACAAAAGAGCCTTGTGAAAACTATAATATCCCCAAATCCAAGCATTATGAACTGAGTTGTATCCCCCAACACATTCACATGTTGAATCCCTAAACCCCCTTGTGAGTATTTGTAATAAGGAAGTAATAGGTGCTAAACTAGTTCATACAGGTCGAGCACCGACCTGATAGGATCAGTGTCCTGAGAAGCAACATCAGAGACCCTGCCCACTGTCCCTGCAAGTGCGGACACAGCAAAACGGCAGCACCCCGCAAGCCAGGAAGAAATACCTCACCAGGAACTGAAGCAGGCCCCTTGATCTTGGACTTGCCGGCCTCTAGAAATAAATGTCTGTTCTTCAAGTTACCCAGTCTGTGGTATTTTGTCATGGCAGCCTGCACGTACTAATACAGGGAGACCTATATAGATTTCTACTCAGAATGTATTTACTCATACTGTTCACATGATTCCTATAAATCTGGTTAGATAGAATGCACATTTATTGCAAACAGAAATATAGTAATTTGGAAGAGCAGAGAGAGAAGTTGTCAGAAGTGCTTTCCCCAGTGAGCTAAGACAGAAAGTAAATGCAAGGTTAGGGGATAAAGCAGAACTTAAAACATACTCAGGACAATTTCAAAAGCTCAGCAGTATAGGAATATTATGCAAGCTGGAGAATAATATTACACACAGCGAGAACCCCCCAAGGCAGTCTCTTTTATTAAAGGAGAAAAGGTATGAGGTTTCAGGTCAGGTATAAGGTTTTGGTAGGTTAAGTCTCAATTGTTTTAGTGATATTATCTTAAATAAGAATCTTAACTTCTCTGAGACAAATTTCCCTACATTATAAAATATAATCCCTTACCAGAAAATAACTTTTAAAGAGGGATATGGTTCATTAGGAGCTGGAGGGTATTATTGTGGTAGTCAGCTTCCAAGAGACCCCCAATGGCCCCCACTCCTGATAGTCACACCTTTCTGTAGTTCCCTTCCACGTTGAACCAGAGTTGGTGTATGGGACCAATAGAACATGACAGAAGTGATAGTAGGTCATTTCTGAGATAGCTTTAAAAAGATACTGCAGTCTCTCTCTATCTATCTCCCCCCCCCCTCTCATCACTTCCTTGGGAAAGTCAGCTGCCCTGTGATGAACAGCACTGTGGAGAAGCCCACAGAGTAAAAAAGTCTCCTACCAACAGCCATGTGACTGAGCCTGCAAACAACCCTTCCTGCCCCAGTTCCATTTTCAGGATATTGCACCACCAAATAACAATCTGTCTGCAGCGTCGTGAGCGACTCTGTGCCAGTAGCACTGAGCGAAACCACTTTCAGACTCCTGGCACCAAAAAACTGTGAGACAGCAAATGTTTGCTGTTCAAAACCACTAGATTTTGATGCAATTTTTATGCAGTAATAAATAAATTATAGAGATTTTGAAACTTGGAAGTAGTGTGGTGCCATAATAAATACCTAATATGTGGAATCACTTTGGAACCAAGCAGTGTGAAGGAGCTAGAGCAAGACTTTTAGTAAAAGCCCTGAACAGACTGTTAGCACAATGTTGGACCTGGAGGGAGGCTGCATGTGAGGACCTGAAGCGAAAGTGGGAAAGGGTGATTGGAGACTGGAGGAAAGAGCATCTTGCTATTCAGTGGCATCCTTGTTATTTATAACCTCCTTCCTTTTTCTCTATCCCCCACCTGTCCCCTTTTCTTGCTCCCTGTCCCTGCTTCCCTCTCATCTTCCCTCTCTCACTATTTGGACCACTCTAAGGAAAGCCAGGTGCCATTCCCTGAGCAGCTATATGAAGAGATGCCTGTGGTGAGACGTGGACAATGGCTGCCACTATCTTTCACCTCCGGTCGAGCGAGCTTTCAGATGTGCAGCCACAGACAAGAGTGACGATAGCCTCACAACACACTTATCCAGAACCACCTAGCTGTGCCACCCTCGGAAACAATGTGAAATAAAAATACTTGTGGATTCACCTGCTAAATATTGGGAAAAAATTGTCATTATGCAGTAAACAAGTAATACAATCCACCCTCTGTATCTGCAAGTTCCACATCCTTGGATTTAACCAACCACAGACTGAAAATATTTGAAAAATAATTGTCTATTCTGAGATGTACAAGATTTTTTGTTACTATTCTCTAAATTATATAGTATAACAACTCTTTGTGTGGCATTTACACTGTATTAGGTATTATAAATAATCTAGAGTTGACTTAAAGTTACCTGAGGGTATGCCTAGGTTATATGCAAATAATTCACTTAGAGATGCTACAATATGAAGACATTTTATAAGAGGGAATTGAGCACCTACAGATTTTGGTACCCACAGAGGTGCTGGAAAAATTCTCCATGGATTTGAAAGGACAAGGCACAATGTTTCTCCATTGGGTGTGCACATGGTTGTATATGCCTGCACTGTTTTACTTTCTTTAGTAGACATACCCAAGTTCTTTCCTATCCTACTGTGGTAGAGTTTTTTCTCCTTACAAAAGAGCCATTCTTGATTTCTTTAAGTTTTTCATTTCCTAATATAGTCACAGGTTAATTTTCTTGCTTTCTTGTATAGATAATTGAGTATGATACTTTTTTATTTATTTCTATTGTATTTCGCTTAATTATACAATCCTTTAAGGCATTCTTTAAGAACTCTTTCCACCTCATTATTTTAAGTTGGAGATGTAATACTGTCACTTTCCTTAATTAACCAAAATTATATAATTATATGTTAAAATTCTCTTTGGTTTATTATAGGAATATGTTATTAAATTGTCATATGATTAAACATTTTGCTTAACATTTGGCTATTCATCTGTAGTTTTGTGTCAGTAATTAATGGGGAGTGCGGCATACATTTTTCAAACATTTGATATATTTCAGTGTTAACTTTTGGCCCTAGAATATTTTTAGTTTATCACCTTATAAATGTTATATAATATTTGAAAAGATTATAAATTGTTTGTTTTAGGGTAGAAGTTTGGAATATGTATATGTCTGTATTTATAGATGGATATATATATGGATATCTTACTAATACTTATCATATTTAAAGTCTATGGATTTTAATTTATTTCTTTATTCCATTGGAGACTTACAAAATAAACTATGGCTTTTTATCACTATGGTGGTTTTTTTAAAGTCTCTGTACAGACTTTGATATTTGTTTTTATGATATCATACTTTGGTACTAGATGTCTGATGGCTCTTACAAGTGGCAACAGTGACATGTAACAGTTAAGGTCAAAGGCTCTAGAGCCTGAGTGGATGGATTCAGGTCCCAGCTCTACCATTTGTTGGTTATACGGCAAGTCAAATTCCTGAATTTATTTAAGTCTCAGGTTCCGCATTCATAAAATAGGTGTGATGATAAAAATGGTTACTGTGAGAGTTTCATAAGCAGCAACTTATAAAGCACTTAGAATAATGTACTCGAGTACAGCCATTATGGAGATCAGAAGACTGGGGATGGAACTACCACATGACCCTGCTACACCACTCTTGCATATCGTTCCAAAGGAATTGAAGACTATAGTGATACATGCATATCCATGTTTCTAGCAGCACAATTCACAATAGCCAAATATGGAACCAGCCTACGTGTCCATCAACAGACAAATGGATAACAAAACCGTGATATAAACACACAATGGAATTTTACTCTGCTATAAAGAAGAGAAAATTATGTGATTTGCAGGAAAATGGGTAGATTCAGATTTTATTATGTTAAATAAGATCGACCACACTCAGGAAATGAACAGTTGTATATTTTCTCTCATATGTTTAAGTTAGAGAGAAATTAGGTTACAAAAGGGACTTCAGATAAAGGGAGAGACTTTAGTGGAGCAATGGAGAAGGTTTAGGAGAAGGAGGAAGGGGAAAGGAGATTTGAAGGAAACAGTTCAAATAATGCTATGTACAAATACAAAATTATCAATACCAATTTCAATAACATGCATGGAGAAGGGGAAGGAGTGAGGTGGGAGCCGGAGGGAAACACACCAAGTGCGGTGCGCATGCGTGTTCCTGTCACTCTGGACCTCATCATGATGTGTAATTACAGTCACCAAGAAAAATAGATTAACATGAATAAATAAATAATTTACTTATAGGAAGTGCATAGGAATTAATCCTGTATATTTCTTGGCATATAGGGATTACTCAATAAGCATTGGCTGATAGCATAATTATCCATTTAATGAATTTTAAATGGTATGTATATATCTTTATTGATATAATGGTATTTATATGTCTTTATTGTACTATTTACATTTTCATGAACTTTACTTCGATGTTGAAATCATAACATAATTTGTCTTTTAATTGAATTTGCCTAGTAGTTTGAAACCATAGGTGTCAGGATAGTTAGATGGGTTTTTAAATAAGCAAATCTAGTTATTTATTGACATGAATTAAATGGATTTTAAGAAGGCTTAATCTAATAACATTTATTGTAACAATGCTATCATTGGACATTTTATCTCATGCTTTCACTTTTTATCATTTTTATCTTTTAAAAGTCCTTTCTTCTTTGTCTATATTGATTCTAATTTTGTTTCTTTTTCTGTAACTATTAAGAAATTTTAAATAATACTTTTCTTTAACTTGTTAAGAATAAAATATTATGTATTGATTTATCTTTATGGACTGTGATAAATATGTTTTTTTAACTTTTTCTCCTAATCCTTTAAACTCTTCCAGGTTTTTATAGAAATAATCTTGAATACTTGATTCAAATAATTATTTAAATATTTTTATTCTCTTAGAGCATTTAAAATATTTTCTTAAAATATAATATTCATATTTATCGTAAATGTGAACTTACATTCTCGTTTCCATTATCCTTGTTTCATTCATATGTTTCTTTACTTCTTAATTTAGTTACTAACTTGACTGAAATATTTAGAAATATTTTCAAAAAGTAAAGGTGAATTTTAGCCACTGATAGACTGGGTATAGAATTCCTGAGTTCCAAACTCTCTTTCATGGCCTTATTTCATTTATTTATCTTTATGTATTATAAGCTCACCTGTTTGCTCCTCTTCCACTTTTAAATGAGCTTTGTTTTCCAAAGTCTCCTCAGCATTTCTAGAATTCAGACAGTGCATTTCCCCAATTTGGGGCAGTAACACAATCTGTTTTTATCTCCCTTTCCTACCATTATGACAAATTTTAAGCAGAGAATAAAGTTCATAGGTCAGATCAATACCATGGGTTGGAAGTAACTGGCATCTGATTTCTGAGATACTGTCTGATAAGGCCCAGAGATGTTGGCGTCATGTACTGGCTAACATGTCATCTCTAGTTAGGGTCCAGGGTCACTCTCCAGAGGCTATTTCAGCTGTATTAACTATCGGGAATGTCCAACAGCAAACACGCATTCTGCCAGGTTTGAATGACTGCACGGGTTGGAGAGCCTTGCTGACTCTCTATACTACTTGGAAATTATTTTTGCAATTTATTCAGGGACAGATTAACCTGTTTTAGTCTTCATTTGTTATTGCAACAAAATTTTAGAGATGAGAGGTAGCCACAAAATATAGGCAAAAAAATCCCTTAGGTATTTAAACTGATACTCAGCATTTTTGTTATGAGAGTTGTATAGTAATATGAAGTCTTGGGACAGAGGGAGTTTATAGGGCACCAGGATTAATAGATATTTAAAGATCAAGGCACAGTAAATTATTTTCACTAAAACTCTAAGGACATTTTTTTTTTAGTAGCAAAAGTTCCTGCCAGGTGTAGTGGCACACACCTGTTATCATACACCTGTAATCCCAGTACTTGGGAGGCTGAGACAGGAGGATTACATGTTCAAGGACAGCCTCAGCAATGTAGTGAGATTCTCAGCAACATAGTGAGATCCTGTTTAAAAACAAAAAATAAGACTGGGGGTGTACTCAGCGGTAGAATTCCCCTAGGTTCAATCCCCAGTACAAAAATAAAAAAAAAGTTCCTTAATATTTGATTGTCAGAAAATAACATTTATTAAATGTTGCTAATATATGTAAAATATGATAAAATAAATTAGAAGTCATGCCATAAGCAATACATGCTATTAATCTGCATAGATATATGTAATATAATTAATTTTTCTGAATATCTTTAATTAAAAAATAGATTCATTTTTTGTTATCCATGGGGGATTGGCTCCTTCCTTGTTGGAAGTAAACTCTGTGGATGCCCAAGTCCCTTCTAAAAATTGCATAGCATTTGAATATAATATTCACATATCTTTATGTAGACTTTAAATCATCTCTAAATTACTTACAATGTCTTATACAATTTAAATATTATGCAAATAGTTCTTATACTGTATTATTCAGGAATAAGGACAAGAAAAACAGTTAGTACATGTTCGGTACGGATGCAGTATTTTTCTAGACTATTTTTGATCTATGTTTGGATTAATCCACAGTCTCATAATTCATGAACATGGAAAGATGACAATTTTAGTTATTTCTAAATAGGGAACAAAAATGCTATAATTAGAAGACACTGAAAATCTCCTTACAGTTCCTATTTTATCTGTAAAGTCTGTTTAGTGGCATTTATTAGATTAAAATTTCTTTTATTTTGGGGTAAATATGCCTGCTATTATTATAAACACTATTTATTCATAGGGAATCAAAATAGTTATTGCAAAATACAATTTGTGTTGCAAATATAAAGTTTGCCACAAATTGATCACTAAACAACAGACAATGGCTTTTGTTTTATACTTAGAAACTATGCTGTGTTTTTAAACTATTAATTTACTTAAATTTTCCAAAATAGTAGAAATTCTTAAGTACTCATATATAAAATATAAGAATTCAGCTATTAAAAGAAATATGGTCATCTCAATTCAACATATACATTTGTATTCTCAATTCATTCTACATATCTCTGCCAAATCAATCTTCTGAAGCAATAGTTTTGATAACAGCATTTGCACAAAAGTCCTTATTTCCATTACCCTTTGAACAAAATGTAGAAATACTTACCATCATCTGACTCTCTCTCTGTCCCACCAAAACTTCACAAGTAGCCTATATACCCATGATACAGGATATATCTTGTTGTGTTATAATTATGAAAAACAATTTCAGCTGTACTTTCTCTCCCCATTATCGCCAACTATAAAAATACTACTTAACCCCCACAGTTCACCTTAAAAGGTATCATTATTAATCCTTTCCTGACTTCCTTGGTTTATTGCAGGACATAAACCACCTTTTATAAAAGATATTTATATGCTTGTTGCCTTAGTCTCTAAAGTCCTTGAGGGCTAGTTTTCCACATGTATATCTTCTACAGTATTTAGTGCAATACCTGTCTTATGCTTTGTAGGTTACTAATTCCATCGCCTCCAGTTAGAATATAAAACTGCAATGCAGGGGAGTGGCACCAGCAAAGCAGCAGAGGAGGCAGCCCTTCAACAAAGCACTGAACAAGCAGCAGAAACTGTCAGAACCAACTCTGCCAGACTCTAAACAGTCAAAAAGACATCGCGACCAAATGAATGCTGAGTCAAGAGAAATTATAAATTATAGAAAAAAGTCACGACATTCTTACTTGCCCTTATCCAATGCCCTCTACAGCCTGGCAACAATGCCAAAGATGGCAGTCTACACTCCCAGTGTAGAACCATTACCTCTGGTTCTGGAGGAAGCAGAACATGGCTAATTAATAAATTATGATCAGACGTGGGGTATAGCTTGATGGTAGAGTAACTGCCTAGCAAGCAGCCAGGCCCTGGGTTCAATCCTCAGTGAAAGAAAGAAAGAAAGAAAGAAAGAAAGAAAGAAAGAAAGAAAGAAAGAAAGAAAGAAAGAAAGAAAGGGATGGAAGGAAGGAAGGAAGGAAGGAAGGAAGGAAGGGCCAGCCAAGAGAGGAAAGAGAAAAATAGAAGAAAAGAAAGAGAAAAAGAATAGAAAAGGAAAGGGAGATCATTGTATTTGTCTGACCTAACCTATTTGGGAGCTGCTTAAGAACTAACACAAGGCACTTGTCTCTGTATCATCTATCATGGATCCAATTGAGGACAGAGAAGCAGCAGGAATTCATCAAAAAGGTAGAGTGAGTCTTACTGAGGAAGTCTCCACCTGTGTCTGCATGTTGGAGAGGTGGTCCAATGCCCTCTTCTGGTAATTGTAAAGTCTCTGGTATAATTTCTAGGTCCTTTATCCATCTTGAGCTGACTTTTGTACAAGGTGAAAGACAGAGGTCTAATTCCATTCTTCTACATACAGATAGCCAGTTTTCCCAGCAACATTTGGTGAAAAGGAGGTCTTTTCCCCAGTGTGTGTTTTTTGGGACTTTGGTCAAAAATCAACTGACTATAAGTGTGAGGATTTGATTCTGTGCCTTCTATTCTATCCCATTGGTTGTGCCAATACCATTCTGTTTTTATTGCTATAATTCTATGGTATAATTTGAAATCAGGCATTGTGATGCCTCCAGCATGGTTCTTATTGCTCAGAATTGCTTTGTATATTCTGGGTCTTTCGGTTTTCCATATGAATTTTATGACTTTTTTCTAGCTCTGTGAAGAATGACATTGGTATTTGAATAGTAATTGCATTGGATCTGTAGATTGTTTTTGAGAGTATGGACATTTTGATAATATATAGTCTGCCTATCCAAGACACTGGTAGGTCTTTCCATCTTCCAAGACCTTCAATTTATTTGTATAGTTTTCTATAGCTTTCATTGTAGGGGGATTTTACCTCCTTGGTTAGATTTAATCCTAAGTATTATTTTTAAGCAAATGAGAATCAATAAATAGGATGGCATTACATTTAAAATCTTCTGTGCAGCAAAGGAAACAATCAGGAGTCTGAAGAAAGAGCCTACAGAACTGGAGAAAAGCTTTGCCAGCTATTCCTCTGATAGAGACTTATATCTAGAACACACACACACACACACACACACACACACACACACAAATTTAACACTAAAAACTCAATCAAAAAATGGGCCATTGAACTGAATAGACATTTTTCAAAAGAAGAAATAAAAATAGCCAGTAAATATATGAAAAAATATGTTCAGCTTCCTTAGCAATCAGGGAAATGTAAATCAAAACTATACTGAGATTCCATCTAACTCCAGTTAGAATAGCAATCATCAAGAACATAAACAATAATAAATGCTGGCAATGATGTATGGAAATAGGAATGCTTATATAATGTTGATGGGTTGCAAATTAGTACAGCCTCTATACAGCTCTATAGAGCTATTGAAGGTTCCACAGAGGACTGGGAATGGAACCCCCATATGAACCAGTTATACCACTACTGGGTATCTTTCAAAAGGAATTGATGTCATAATAGTATAGTGATACAGCCATATCCACAAGTAGAACAGCACAATTCAAAATAATCAAATTATGGAACCAGCGTAGGTATCCATAAACAGATTAATGGATTATGAAAGTGTTGGATATACACACACTAGAATTCTATTCAGCCATAAAAAAGAACAAAATTATGTAATTTGCAGGAAAGTGGAAAGACCTGGAGAATATTATGCTTAGTGAGATTAGCTAGTTAAAGACAGTTAAAGGTTTTATGTTTTCCCTTATATGTGGAAGCTAAAGAGAAATTGGGAAATAAAAGGGATGTCAAATAAATAAGGAGAGGGACCAGTAGAATAGTGGAAGGGGATTTGGGGCGGGAGTTGAAAAGGGTGGTGGGGAGGGAAAAAGGAGACTTGATAAAGGAAACAGTTCAAATAATGTCATATTCATATATCAATAATAGATACAGGGAGGGGAGGGAGCAGGTGGGATCTGGAGGGAAATCCACCAAGTGCTGTGTATATGCATGTTTCTAGCCCTCTAAACTTCATTATGATGCTTAACTACAATGCACCAGTAAAAGCATATTTAAGAAAAGGTAAGGTGAAGTGAAGGCTAGGGCAGAATTTTAGATGAGCTGGTTATGTCCAAAAAGAGTGACCAAGCAGGGTGTGGTGGTGCACGCTTGTAATCCCAGTACTTTGGGAGGCGGAGACTGGAGGATCCGGGTTCGCGGCCAGCCTCAGCTCTCTCTCTCTGTCTCTCTGTCTCTCTCTCTCTACTTAGTGAGGCCCTCCGCAACTTCGTGACACCCGGTTTCAAAATAAAGTACAAAAAATAGGGCCGGGGGTGTAGCGCGGAGGTAGAATGCCCCTGGGTTCAATCCCCGGTACCGCAAAAAAAAAAAAAAAGAGTGACCAAACAGAATAAATCTTTAAACATTGAGTGAGATAATTTTTGTTTCTTTGGGTGTTTTTACCCATTTTTGTTTTTGTTTATTTGTACATTCCTGGAACTCAAAGAAAGTGCTTTCAAAATCCTGGCTGAATGCAAACTTAAAGAAAGAAGGAAATCAAAATGGGCAGCATCAAGAGAATGAAAACACACCTACAGATTCGAGAAAATATCTGTAAGCCATATATCTGAAGAGGAATTATATGTTTATATCCAGAATATATGCCAGAAAATATAAGGAATTTAAACAACTCTATAACAAAAAGAATCCAAATTAAAAATAGGAAAAGGATTTTGTAATGGTTAATTTTATGTGTTGACTTGACTGTGGTATGGAATGCCCAGATAGCTGACAAAATATTATTTCTGGCTGTTTCTATAATGGTGTTTCTGGAAGATTAGCATTTGAAGTGGTGGACTCATCCTCATTAATTTAGGTGGGCATCATCAAACATGTTAAGGACCCAAACAGAACAAAAAGGAGAAAAGACAAATTTGTTCTCTACCCAAACTGGGACATCCATTTTCTGTTCTCAGAAATCAGTGCTGTTGGATTTTTGGACCTTGGGTTTGGACTAGAGCTACCACTATATTTCCAGTTTCTAAAACTTGCATTTGGCAGGTCTTGGGACTTCTTAGCTTCCAAAATTGTGTTAGCCAGTCCCTCATAATAAGTCTCTCTTTTTTTTTTTTTTTTTTTTTG
>PVJS01009022.1:0-51484 GCA_004027185.1 Glis glis
TGGTGGTACATGTCTGTAATCCCAGTACTTGGGAGGCTGAGACAGGAGGATCGCAGGTTGGAGGCCAGCATGTGGTAATTTAGCAAAACCCTATTTCAAAATAAAAACTAAAAAGGATTGGGATGTAGCTCAGAAATAGAGTGCCCCTGGATTCAATCCCCAGTAACACACACACACACACACACACACACACACACACACACACACACAAACTACTGATGCTCATTGCAACGTGGTAAATACACGAAATCGATCTGTCTGGATAGGAGCCCAGTGGTACTTTTTAGGTAGGTGGAAATTTTCTTTTTTAGGTTCCAATTGGTATATAATATATACATGGGTAAAAATTTGAGTGTGCAATTATGCTTAATCACAGCTCAATAAAAATTTTTCATTTAATACTAAAATCTATAGAAAAATATGTGTCAAAAGCAGAAAAAGGCTGACTTATTGACTTACTAAATTAACTTCTGGAAATTAGTACAAAAATAAATTGATTTTTTTTAAAAAGCTATATTCATGGACAAACATTCATTACGACATTCCAAACAAGAAATAATTAATACCAACCTGTATAATAAAAAATGATTGGGTAGATTAAGATTTTTTTTCTAAATTTAGCCCTTGAAAAAAAAATTTAAACTCAGCTGGGCATGGTGGCACACACCCGAAATCCCAGTACTTGAGAGGCTGAGATAGGAGGATTGTCAAGGCCAGCGTCAGCAACTTAAGGAGACCCTAAGCAACTTAATAAGACCCTGTTTCAAAAAAAAAAAAAATAGAGCTGGGGGAGCAGCTCAGAGTTAGAATGCCCTTGTGTTCAATCCCTAGTACCACAAAAAATAAATGAAATAAAATCCATACATAGCTTTATTAAAGTTAGTATATTTTACTTAACAGTGATTTTTCTCCACTCAGAAATTTGATATTAATTTTATCTAACATTCAGTGAGTCCTTATTCTCCCAATTCTAGTTTCAAAGAAATTCAATATGATACAGTAACATTACTCTGTTCATATAAACAATGGTTCTTATTTACAAGTGAGCTTCAAAACTAATTTAAGACTTGGAACTTTGTAGATCATAATGGCTAGAGAAAAAAAAAACAGAGTAGGGGAGGGCTGGGGGTATGGCTCAGCAGTACAGCACTTGCCTAAAGTGCTAGAGGCTGTGGGTTCGCTCCCCAGCACCACACAAACAAAACAAATAAGTAGCTAAAATAAATAAAAATCACACAGGGGGAAATATCCACTTCTTGGTTGAGTATTCAGGAGAGCTATTATTACTTCAGTAAATGTCTGTCATCTGGTTTAAAATAATAGAAATTGCCTAGTAAAATACTTTACTATTTCCCCACCCTTCACAGCAAAAGTAGCAAAATATAAGGAACAGTCACAAGGGAGCGAATATTGTCCCATAATAGGCAACTTCCTCCCTCCACCTCTACCTTCCCCACTCACACACACTGGATGAAATGAGCGAATCAACAAACAAAAAAGACTGGTTTCCAGGACCCCGACTACCAACCTTATGAAGAAATGGAAAATGCAGCCTTGCTCAGGGCTACCTCAGCAGACACTGGGCTGCGCGGGAAGGCAGGTGACAGGCTCTCTACAAGAGGCAGCCTCTGGCAGCAGCGGCAGCAGCACCTGGAAGCTTGCTAGAAATGTAGGTGCTCGTCCCATCCTACACAAGCTCAGTTACAATTTTGGGGGGACCTGTCCAGAAATTTGTATGATTACTAGTTCTCCTGCTGATTTCCATGCCCACCCAAATTTGAAAACCACTTGCCTATGCCATTTCTGTATAAACTGCCTCATAACTAAATGTGTGTGTGTGTGTGTGTGTGTGTGTGTGTGTGTGTGTGTGAGAGAGAGAGAGAGAGAGAGAGAGAGAGAGAAAGAGATGGATTGAACCCAGGAGCATTCTACCTCCAAGTTACACCCCCAGCCTTTTTTATTTATTTATTGAAACAGGGTCTCAGGGTCTTGCTAGGTTGCTGAGAGTCTAAGTTGTTGAGGCTGGTCTCATACCTGTGATCCTCCTGTCTTAGCCTCCCAAGTACTAAGGTTATAGGCATGCACCACCATGCCAAGCTGTAATTAAATCTTTTTTTATTTTTATTTATTTTGTGTGTGTGTGTGGTACTGGGGATGGAAACCAGGGGCCTTCTACCTCCAGGCTACACCCCTAGATGTATTTTATTTTGTATTTGGAAACAGGGTCTCACTAAGTTGCTGAGAGCCTCACTAAGTTGCTGAGGCTGGCATTGAACCTGCAATCCTTCTGTCTCAGCCTCCCAAGTACTGAGATTACAAGCATGCACCATCACGCCCAGCTCTAAATCTTAAAAGTAGCAGAAAGTCGCCAGGCATGGTGGTGCACGTATGAAATCCCAGGAGGATTGTGGGTATGAGATCAGCCTCAGCAACCTAATGAGACCCTGTTTCAAAATAAAAAGGGCTGGAGGTGTAGCTCGGAGGCACAACACCCCAGTACCAAAAAAAAAAAAAAAGGTAGTAGAAAGTGAAACAGCACCATCAACTCGCCAGTGGAAACAAACCCCTTTCAACCCTATTTATCTTCAAACACAATCAAGATAGGGATGAGAGGTTTGTTTTAATAAATGTGAGAAATATTTTTCCTATAAGTTTATCTGTAAGTCTTTGAAAACAGAAAGCTGATGTATATAATCTAAAAGACCAATTCAACATTAGATTATCTTTATATTAAATTTTAAAAAATCCTCCCAGACAATGGAAGTGTGATATAGACTGAATCTCCTTTGAGGAACCTTGAGATCTGAACTAACAACAAGGACACTACTAGCCACATGTGGGTACTGAGCACCTGGACCGCGACTGGTCGAAGCTGAGATGTGCTGCGGTGTATACAGTGCACTGGATTTTGAAGAGTTACTATGAAAAAATGTAAAAGATCTCAGTAATTTCTTATATTTATGCTGATTATACATTGAAATGATGATATCGTTGATATAGTGTGGCAAATAAAATAGATTATTAAATGATTTTCTTTCATTTCTATTTAACTGCAATGTAACTCTGAGAAAATTTAAAAGCACATAAGGGATTAATTATATTTCTATTACACAGTGCTGCTTCAGAGTTCAACACTAGCACTTAGATATAAACACATCTTCATCAAAACAAAAAAGTTATGTCTCCAAATGCAAATTTTCAAGTTATAAGTGGAATAAAGAATGTGTCATAATTTTTTACTTTACTGACTAATGAGAAAACCTAATTTCCTTTTCCTCTTGTTCCCCTGGTCTTTTAGTTTAACTCTTTTCTAGCAACACCTACTCAAGTATTTGGTTCTGAAACCCCCCATCCAGCTGGGCCTAACAGATCATTTCCAATCATTGATAAACATGGAAGGAGATGTATACAAATTAGAGGAAACTCATAGAAACTAAGAATATAGACAGGGATGTACTCATGTGCGGTTTATGTGTGGGGGGTAGGAGTTAAGTTTGGAAAGAGTATTCAATGCAAAGGATAAAGGCCTTGGGATCAAAAATAACTTGGCTTTCTTGGGGGAAAACCTGGATGCTACTAGAACCAGCTGTAAGAGGTAAGAGTTAGAGATGGCAGAGGCTAGCGCACCAGCCTCCTCAATTGCCACAATAAAGGGTCTGGACCGGATTTCTAGGGCAATGAAAAACCAACCAGATGGTCTTAAGTGGCAAGATGACATGTCCTTATTTATGTTTTAAGAAAGTCACCTTAAAGGTTTCTAAACAGAAACTGAGAGAACAGTTAATAGACTGCTGCAGTTGTCTATATAATGTAATAGTTGTGGCTTGGATGACATAGTAGCAGCATAAGTAAAGATAAGTAGAAAATCTGAGGCTCATTCAGGGGTAGTATTGGTAGATCTCTAATTCACTAACAAAATGATAGGATGGATAAGGAAAAGATGCAATTATGGAAGACACCTGGTTTGGAGTTTGAGTGAAAATATAAGAGAATTTTTCTTAAGTACCTATTCACTTTGCTAGGTGCAGTGGTGCCCACCTGTAATCTCAGTACTTGAGAGACTGAGACAGGAAGATCTCAGATTCAAGGCCAGCCTCAGAATCTTAGGGAGAACCTCAGCAACTTAGTGAGACCCCCATTTCAAAATAAAAAATAAAAAGGACTGGGGGTATAGCTCAATGGTAGAATGTCCCTGGGTTTAATCCCCAGTACCCACCCCCTAAAGATATCTATTCCCAATATCATGGAGGAAATTAAAAATCATGGGGAAGAAAAGAATAATTCCATTTATATAAGCAACTCCCAGCTATTAGATACAATGTTGGGCTGTGTCTTGTTTATGTTGTGCAATTTAAGATTCTTAGGAAGCCTATGGGCTTAGGCATAGCATCCCAGAGGAGATGGGCAACTAGAGCAGGAAGGCTCCAGGGCTTGTCAGGGATCTCAGTCAACACAGCCTAACCCCCAGACTGAAAGGATTTACACAAACCACTCCACACCAGGACTTGATCATTTTCTCTAAGTCAATAAGATATTTACTGCAAGATGACTAAAGACATCACCCAATTAATCTCCAGTTTTTAAACAGATTCACTGGAATTTAGCACACTGTTCCAAACACCCATGATTTGCAATCACCTGTACTGTTAGCAAAATGAAGCTGCTTCAAAGAGTGAGTCATGGAGCTTTTGCTGCCCTCTGAGTTGTTTGGATTCTACCTAAGAAACTCTCAATCTGTTTAATGCATAACTTCAAATACAGAAACTGCCCTTTGCACCTTCAATGCTGTGTGTGCTTGTTTATCTCTCTTAATCAGGACAGAGGGGATGTCACCATGGGTAGCATCCCTTGGAAATTGGTCTTACATATTGGCTCTTTTGCTAATAGCACAAACCATGTTTTGCTGTAGGTCTCTTTCCCATTGATTCAATAGGAACACAGTTTAGCAGTCCTTGAATTATCATACATGTACTTTCCACACTTTTTACTTAAACTCAACTCTTGTAAGTTAAGTTGATGCATAAATGCTTGTACAACAATCTGCACAAGCAGAGTAGAAGCATAGAAGAAGGATTCATAAAATATTGCTCCAAAATGCAAACCATCTCTGTCCTGTTTTGGAGTTCTGCTTGCTTTGGCATTGCTCTTTAACTTCTGATAGTTTCAGTGGTACAAATACTCACTGAACTTCCCTCGGCTGCTACTTAAACAAACACTGTACCACTTACTCAAAGGCCAAGATAGGGAAATCATAGTTTGTACTTAAGAAGCAGACAGTAGAAATAATTTTAAAAAATGAACAGACAACTTTATGTTATCCAGGGGAGAGTCTTCAGTGACTTATATTCAGTGACTCCAGATATCATCTTTAAGCCACATCGAGTTAAAAGAGAGGATGCACCAAGTGAACAGCCAGGACAGAAGTGTGGGTGAGGGTGTGTGTTCAGAGGGAAAGGGCTGGGGACATCACTCGGGGGCAGAGCACTTGCTGAGTATGCAGGAGACCCTGGGTCAGATCCCCTGAACTGCAAAGAAAGAAAAGAGAGACAGCAGAGAGATAGACAAAGACAGAAAGAGATGGAGAGAGACCTTGCAGAGGTCAATATAAAAGATTTGGGCTCTAAATATTTGGACTGGGTTGATTTAATTTATACTCTAAAAGTATATGCATTGATCATAAGGAAGATTAAGAATATTTAAAGTTGTATGAAAGACTAAATCACTTTATGGTTACCCTGTAGTTACAAGCTAAATCCTGCGTCTACCCTGACCCCATGCCCTTTGCATATATTGAAGTCCTAACTCTCAATAGTTTAGACTATGACTATATTTGGAAATAGGGCCTTTAAAGAGGTAATTAAGGTAAAATGAGGTCATATAAGTGGGACCTAATCGAATTTGACTAGTGACCTTATAAAAGGATATTAAGACAGACATCACAGGGACCCAGAGGTGACCACTTAAGGATACAACGAGAAGGCAGCCACTTGGGAGCCAAGCAGGGAGGCCTCAGAAGAAGCCACATCTACTGATCTTGGACTTCTATGTTCTTCAGCTGTGAGAAAACAAATCTGTATTAAGTCACCCAGTCTTGTGGAATTCTGTAATGGCAGCCCTAGCAAGCTAATACAGCTACCTAAAAAGTCACTTAATTCATTCTGTTTCTTTTTTTTTTTTTTTTGGTACTGGGGATTGAATCCAGGGGCATTCTACCTCCAAGCTATACCCCCAGCCCTATTTTTTATTCTTTATTTGGTAACAGGGTCTCACTGAGTTGCAAAGGGCCTCACTAAGTAGCTGAGGCTGGTGACAAACCCGGATCCTCCAGTCTCAGCCTCCCAAGTACTGGGATTACAAGTATGCGCCACCACGCCCGGCTTAATTCATTCTTTTTTTATGTAGATTTAAAAAAAGTTTTTTGAGATAAGTTCTATGCAATTTCTTCAATGTATATATTGATATAGAAAGGAATTTCTATAATTTCAGAGTACAGCAATGTGTTACATTTTGCTATTTTCTTCATTTAAAAAAATACTTTTACTAGTTTTGCTTTTTCTTCACTTTGAAGAAAAATTTAAAAATTACCTTTACTAAAGAAAATCAAGAAGAAAATTTAAAAAGTATTTACTAGTTTTGCTTTTCTTCACTTTGTATTAAAATGACAAACTGTTCAAGAAATAATAATTGTTACACAAACACTTATAATAATGAAAGATAAAAATCATTATAAATGCTTAAGCTCTTTTATTTAGTGTAAACTTGGAATGAAGCAGCTCATATATTTAGAATATAAATGTGTATACAGGTGAGTGTAAAAATATGTTGGTATGTATTATTCATGTATAGTATTTGGATGTGATATGCATATGTATGTATGTATATTAGTATCCTAGAATAAGTGATTTGCATATTACAACACTTACCATAAACCAACTTGAACAAAAATATTTTTGTATTTCACCCAACTAGTTCCTCAACTCTAAGGATCCTGTTTATTCTTTAAATCTCCTAAACCATTACATGTTTTAAACACAATACTCATTCAAAAACCGAATACATCTAACTAAATTATAATCCTTTTCAACAAAATAATGCATTTGCATCATACCTGTTTGTTTCAAATTAATAAATTAATTCAATTTCACAAAACAAATGACAGATTTTGGACTCACCTTTTTATTTTAAAAAATATGCTTTATGGAGGTAGAAAACCATGATGTTATTTAAAATTATTCTGGCTTAAATGTTACATAGTATGTGTAACTACCCATTATGCATGCAAACCGTTTTCCATTACAATTTGAGTGTTTAAGGCTCTTTGAGGACCTATATCAAAGGTGTACTCTACTTAAAAAACAAGTGCTTTATAAGCTATATAAGTTTTAACTTTCTGGGAATCCATGCATAAATAGAAAAAAATATGAGCATTAGAATTCATAAAGCCACATGGTAATGAAAAATAATTCAGTATAAATTACATATGCAAGGTACAAATATACCCACATTTCCTTTTGGTTTTTTTTTTTTGTGTGTGTGTGTGTATGTGTGTGTGGTCCTGGGGACTGAACCCATGGGCATTCTACCACTGAGCTCCACCCCCAGCCCTGTTTTATTTTTTATTTTGAAACAGGGTCTTGCTAAGTGGCTGATAGCCTCCCTAAGTTGCTGAGGCTGGCTTCGAACCTACAATCCTCCTATCTCAGCCTCCCAAGTACTGGGATTAAAGTCATGTGCCACCATGCCTAGCTCCACATTTCCTATTTTTATGTACCCATAATGAAGATTGTTTCAGGCAGCAGAATTCTTTGTCTGGAAAGGTACTGACTAAACTAAGAAAGGAAAATCAACTTTTAAAACACTCCAGGCTCTTAAATTGTAAACCCTGTTTCTTAAGAAGTTTCTTCATTAAGTAATTACTAATCAAAACATTTTTTAAACAATATTTGTGATTCCTGAAAACAAGATAGTAGTATATGCATATTTATAATTAACTTAATATTCAAAATACTTTAATTAATTATACAAAGCTAGATAAAATTCTTAAAATCCATACTATAAGCATTAGGTTTTATTTTATCAAACATATGACTACTATGTTTTTTTAATCCTGATGTAATAAATTAGTTTTAATTAAAAGCTATAGTTTAGTGTTTTGCAACCCAGGCTTGCTTGTCTCACAAGTCAATCTGACATGTTTTTGTTTATACATGAACTATTAGAAAAATTATTTTAATCTAATAGATGCTCAAATGAGTCCAATAAAATCATTCACATGCTTCATATAAATAAATGATAGGGCACAAAGAATGAGGAAAATAATACTAATTTATTTTATTCTTAGCTATGAAATATACTGTGAAAAATGAAATGAGATTAACAGAACAAAACACCTTAGGTATAAAAGATTTTAGAAGAAGAAATTGTATGGGCTCTGGAGTCAAATTACCTTGATTTATATTTAATGCTGACACTAGCTATGAAATTTCAACTGGGCATTTAATCTCTTAGACTCGTTTTTTTTATCTGCATAATGAAAATAACAATAGTTTATACTTTATGGAGTTATTATAAGAATTAAATAATATTTGACATATATGCAGCCCTTAGCGACTACCACACAAAAAATATTTCATGAAGTTTAACTAGTCATAGTAGTTAATGATCACAGTAGTAGTGTATATATATCAAATCAACAGAAGTAGGGCTAAACACACAGAAATATTAACTTAATATAAAGAGTCAAGATAGCTAACAACGTCAGTAGTTAAAAAGTGTGATGGGGCCTTGCACCAGACTATGCTATGAACACTTTGAATGCTATATTATCTAAGTCTCACAACACACTCTCCACTGAGCAAGACGATGCTCAGGTAAATTGGTTAATATGCCCAAAGCCCTACAAAGTCTGAATCAAGTCTACGTGATTCCAATGTCTCCATGTTTTGGTTTGTTCTTTTTTTCTCCCATTTCCCCAAAGCATCTAAGTAATATGAACTTGAAGAGAATGATTTAGCACATGTGTCTTAAAAGAAGCTCTGGCTTGCCAGGTTAATCTGCGAGAAAATGGCAGATCCCACGCTAGAGTTGCATGGGCATACACTAACATACTTGAGCAGTTTTTAAAGTAATTTTGAAATGATTTCACAAATGATGCACAAATAACATTCAGTAATACATATGGACATGTTATACATAATCAACTATTAATTCATTTTTATCATTTTTGTAGGAAAATCTTTTTTATATAGCTGTGTCACATTGAGAGTGATATTACAATTATTCTGAACTATAATTTCCTTGTTTCTTTACCATGAAAAAAACCCATGGGAGTTAAAAATACCTGAAAATTGCAAAAGAAGGAGCAAATGAGGACACAACGGAACTTCTAAGTAAGAGGAAGGAAGGAAGGAAGGAAGGAAGGAAGGAAGGAAGGATCCCAAATCAAAAGTCCATTCAGCATGTAATGTTACTCACGTCCTTCAGCTGACCTGACTTACAAGTTGCATGTCAGTAATGTGGAAAGTCAGAACCCTGAGCAAACAATGAAAACAGAAGATATTGAACCAAAATACTATGCTTATAAAATCAAGTTCTTCGAGTTCCCACTAAGAAGCTAAAAAATTTAAAATTAAGCTGGGTGTAATAGCACAGGCCTGTAATCCCAGTACTTGAGAGGCAGAGACAGGAGGATAGCAGGTTCAAGGCCAGCCTCAGCAACTTACTTAGACTCTCAGCCACTTAGCAAGACTGTTTCAAAATCAAAACATTTTGTTTTGTTTTTTTGTGGTAACGGAGATTGAACCCAGGGGTGTTCTACCTCCGAGCTACACCCCCGGACCTATTTTTTATCCTTTATTTTGAAACTGGGTCTCATGAAGTTGCAGAGAGCCTCACTAAGTAGCTGAGGCTGGCCGCGAACCAGGATCCTCCGGTCTCTGCCTCCCAAGTACTGGGATTACAAGCGTGCGCCACCACGCCCGGCAAAATCAAAACATTTTTAAAAGGGTTGCAGGTGTAGCTCAGAGGTAGAATGCTCCTGAGTTCCATTCCCAGTACCACCAAAAATTAATTAATTGATATTAAATTAAAAGGGCTGGGGGTGTAGCTTGGAGGTAGAATGCCTGAGTTCCAGCCCCAGTACCAGCAAGAATTGATTAATTGATTAATTAATTAATTAAAAATAGAGAAAGAACTTGATTGTGATTATTTTCTCTTAATAAATTAACGAACAATTACATATAATTTTATTTTATTCATCCAGCATCATTTTACAAATAAAGGACACCTAAGAGAAAATTCAAAGAATCTAGAATATCTTCTGGGATTCTGAAATTTTTGTGAACTATTCTATGATAACTGTGAATGGTCATTTTAAAAGTACAGATATGTACCCCAACCTTTATCAGAGCCATTGTACCATCTGCCAGGTCTCAGCAGGACATTGTCCCTTATCTTACTGTGTAGGTGTCCTCCTGAGCACTTGCTGACCAATCCAGCTGCCAGTCTTTCATCACACCCCATTAAACTTACACACACACATACACACACACACACACACACACACACACACACACACAAAACTAGTTGGAAAGACATTGGCTCAAAACCACAAAACTTCTATTTAATACTGACTATTCATGTGAAAGAATATAAACTGTAAAGCTCTGTTATTAGCATCCATATTATTATCTTATTGATATATTTTAGTGTTAGTACTTATAGAAAAGAAACCAAGTTCCACAGAATGACACAAAAACATCTTTATACTCAGGCTTCTTGTTTTTGTAACCTCAGTTTCTCCTCAGTTTTATGGAGCCTCTCATAAAATCACATTTTATCATTTGCAAATGCCATTCCTACTTATTATTTTAATACCTTTTATTCTCTTTTTCTCTTGGTCAAATCATACCCTTTGTATAGGAATAAATTCATGTGAGGGAAATATTTTCAAAATATACATCTTATAAAGGATTATATTTATAATAGACTTCTTACAACTTAAGAAGGCAACTCAACTTAAAGGGTGGGGGTGCATAGATTTTGAAGAAAAGTTCACCAGAGAAAATTCATACATGTTACCTAAGCTCATAAAAAGATGCTCAGTATCATTAGTAATTAGGAAAATACAAATTAGCATTGCATTGAGATATCATCTGATACCTTTCAGAATATCTAAAGTCAAAAGATTGACCACACCAAGTATTGATAAGTATGTGAAGAAACTAGAACTCTCAAACACTATAGTAGGAATATAAAATAGTGCAACTAAGCCGGGCGTGGTGGCGCACGCTTGTAATCCCAGTACTTTGGGAGGCTGAGACCGGAGGATCCGGGTTTGCGACCAGCCTCAGCGCACGAGCGCGCGCGCTCTCTCTCTGTCTCTGTCTCTCTCTCTCTGTCTCTGTCTCTCTCTCTCTCTCTCCCCTTAGTGAGGCCCTCTGCAACTTCGTGAGACCCGGTTTCAAAATAAAGTATAAAAAATAGGGCCGGGGGCGTAGCGTGGAGGTAGAACGCCCCTGCGTTCAATCCCCGGTACCGCAAAAAAATAAAAATAAAAAATAAATAAAATAAATAAAAAAATAAAATACTGCAACTACTCTGGAAACCAATTTGATAATTTCTTCCATACGACCAACCCATTCTACTCCTAAGTCATTATATCAGAGAAATGGAAGCACATGTCCACACGAACACTCTGCAAGAGAATGTTCATAGTATTTTTATTTGTAATGGCCAAAGACCGAAGAAAGTCAAATGTTGCATCGATGGGTGAATAAACAAATTGTGGAATATCTATAGAATGTCATGCTATTCAGCAAAAATATTTACAAGTTTTAAAAATGAATTATTGAAACATGCAATAAAAGTAATGAATCTCAAAATAATTATGCTGAATGAAAGAAACAAGACACAAAAGAATACTGTATAATCCCATGAAAATAAAATTCTAGAAAATACAAACTAATTTACAGGGGCAGAAAGTAGAGAAATTGTTGCCTCAGGGCAGGGTGGGCAGGGCAGAAGGGAGGGTTTCCAAAAGACTTTGAAGGAACACTGGGGGTATTTCATATATTCACTATCTCTATTATGGTGGTTTCAAGTATATTGTTATGGTTTGAACTGGAAATGTCCCCCAAAAGCTCCTCTGTTGAAAGCAGGGTGGTCAATGCAGCAAGGTTCAGAGCTCGGGCTTTTAAGAAATAATTGGATCCTGAAGGCTCTGACCTCATCCATGGATTAATTCATTTGATGGATGGATCCACTGTACAGCTGGATAGACTACTAGGTGGGGCCTAGTTAGAGGAAGTAGGTCACTGCGGAGTGTGCCCTGGAAGGGTTTATCTTCTTCCCAGCCCCTTTCTCTCTTTTTCTCTCTGCTCCCTGGCTCCCATGAGCTGAGCAGCTTTCCTTCATCCACCCTTCCACCATGATGTTTCTGCCTTGAAGCCAGATGACCAGAAACTAAATCCTCTGAAACCATGAGCCAAAATAAATCTTTCCTTCTCTAAATTGTTCTTGTCAGGTATTTTGGTCACAGTGATGGAAAAGCTGAGAATACGCCTGTGCGTGTGTGTGTGTGTGTGTGTGTGTGTGTGTGTGCATGTGTGTTTGTATGAATATTAGTATACATATATATATATGAAAAGTTTTTCACATTGTATTCTTTAAATATATATACATTATTATAGTCAATTATATCTCATAGGTCTGAGATTTTTTTCTAAAGGAACAAACTACTGATAGATACAAGATGAAGGCATCTCAAAGCAATTATGCTAAATTAAAAAAACAAGGAACAATAGTCTATGTACTATATGATTCTATTTATATAATATTTGGGAAAAGGCAACACTAGCAACAAACATCAGATCACTGGTTGTGTGGAAAGTGGTAAAGATACCTGGCTGCAAAAGGGAACAGGGAATTTGAAGTGTCGGGATATAGAAAGGTTCTTTATCTTCACTGTGGTAATGGTTACACAACTGTGTACATCTGGCACTATTCCTTGATGTGTATCCATAAAAAGAGTTTTTAGTGAGTATAAATTATATCTTAATAACCTGACTTTAAAATAAAGAATTCATAATCATCTCTTATGTAAACTATTTCAGGGAAAGTTACTGGGCCTTCCACTAAGTTTCTACAATACTTCCCCAGTGTTCAACAATTACACTTATCACAGTGAATAATAATCATTTTATATGTATCCCCAATCTGACTTGAGAACCTCAGGAGAAAATTGTTTCTTAGTCATTATGTAATCTAGACTATACAATGTAGTGCTTGAAAATAAGTTTCTCAATAAATATTTTAATTCTATTGTTGGTATTTTACTTTTCTATTACAGCACTCACTTTTTCATGAACACATACTCAACATGTTTCAACAAAATGCCCATCTAAAAAGGTGGGCAAGAATAATAGAGACTGTACCTCAAAGACCTAAGAGTCAATGAAGTATCATCAGACATGAAACCACAATATGAGATGAAGTTGATAAGTATCATGATAAAGAATAAGACACAATTAAATTGGTATATTGGGACAGGAGATCAAGAAGGATTTGAAAAGTGGCATTTGAGTAAAGATTTACAAGGTAAATGGAAATTGGTTTAGATGAATGAAGGTAGGTGAACAATAATGGTGGTAGTCATCAGAAATGTTCCAGCCAGTAAAAACAGCACGTTTGAAGACACACAGCACAATGCACTTGAGGAACTAAAAAAGAATTACTCTACATGAGGACTAAAGTAAGCAATCTCAAGCATGTCAAGAGACATGCAGCTTGGAATAGAATTCATGGAGCACATTGCAAGGGTCTACTGATGTGGACACACTTGAACTTGACACCAAGGGCATTAAGAAGTTAACAAATGTGGGGTGCATGCCTGTAATCCCAGTACTTGGGAGGCTGAGACAGGAGGATCGAAGGTTTGAGACCAGCTTCAGCAACTTGGCGAGACTCTCAGCAACCTAGCCAGACCCCGTTTTTAAAAAAGCAAAAAAATAAAAAGGGCTGGGGTTGTAGCTCAGAGGTAGAATGCCCCTGAGTTCAAGATGGAGGAAAAGAAGACAGTGACTAAGTTTCTTTTCTGCACATCACTCTGTTATCTGGAGAAGTGGTGGGGGTTGGGGGGGCAATAAGACTACAAAAGTAGAACAGTTAGTGGTTATAAAAGTTCTGGTTATAAATAATAGTTTTGCTGAAAATTAACCAAACATAGGAAAACAATATTCTTTCCAAGTACCTAACAACCTGACTCAAATGACCAAACTTAATTTTGCTATATAAACCAAATTTTAAAACATGAACAACTTATAGGAATATAATAACTGAAAATGATAAATCAATAATGAACATATCAAATGAAAGCTTCCTATACAGTCTTAAAGAATGTGGTTTTAGGATCAATTTTAACCCCTCCCACCCCCCATCGTACATAGTCTGTACAGTCCTTATATTCAATTTAGAGACCTTCAAAACATCTCTATATTCTATCCTCTTCTCAATCTCCTCACCACTGGACAATTATGAAATGTTAGCCGGGCGTGGTGGTGAACGCTTGTAATCCCAGTACTTGGGAGGCTGAGACCAAAGGATCTGGGTTCGCGGCCAGCCTCAGCTACTTAGGGAGGCCCTCCACAACTTAGTGAGACCCTGTTTCAAAATAAAGAATAAAAACTAGGGCTGGGGGTGAAGCTCAGAGGTAGAATGCCCCTGGGTTCAATCCCTGGTACCACAAAAAAAAATAAAAAATAAATTTAAAAGAATGAAATGTTTCTACTCTTTCCCTTGTCTCTTGTCTTTTCCTCTGTAATCCGTCCTCTGAAATGCTGTCAGTCAATTAAAAAAATCATAATATAACCTACTTAAAGACTCTGTGTGTATGCGTGTGTGTGTGTGTGTGTGTGTGTGTGTGTGTGTGTGTGTGTTAGTTACTGGGGACTGAACCCACTCTGAGCTACACACTCCAGCCCTATTTTATTTTTTATTTTGAAACAGAGTCTCACTAAGTTGCGGAGGGCCTCACTTTGCTAAGTTGCTGAGGGTGGCCTTGAACTGTGATCCTCTTGTCTCAGCCTCCCAAGTACCAGGATGACAAGCACTTAGGTAAAGACTTTTCTGATGGCTTCCCATTGCTTAGCAAACATAGCTCCCATCATCCTCACCCACATTCAAGATTGCCAGGATCTAGCCCAGTGCTTCCTCCCCGTTTCATCTCCTGCCATACTCCCTCCACAAGAACAGACTCCTCTGCCTCAGAACCTTTTCCAATTCTTTTCTACTCTGAATGTTCTAATGGGGAAACCATGAACTCTTCCAAGAAATGTCTCCAGGCTACTCATGCTAAATGTACTCTTTGTGCTTCAGTTTTCCACAGTATTATGCTAATTGTCACCTTATATATACTGGACCATTGTGTGTGCTTGTCTTCCCAGTAGATTATTTGTGTTGGAGGGTAGGGACACTGCTTTATTTATAATTGTCTTCCAGGCACCTAGTACAGTCTTTACAGCTTAATTCCTGCTAAATCAATATATATCAATTTTATTTTTAACCCACAACCATGACATCTGAAATAAATAAAATAAAAAAATTACAGCTTCCGCCGGGCGTGGTGGTGCACGCTTGTAATCCCTGTACTTTGGGAGGCGGAGACTGGAGGATCTGGGTTCGCAGCTAGCCTCAGCTCTCTCTCTCTCTCTCTCTCTCTCTCTCTGTCTCTGTGTCTGTCTCTCTCTCTCTCTCTCTCTCTCTCTCTCTCTCTCTCTCTACTTAGTGAGGCCCTCCGCAGCTTCGTGAGACCCGGTTTCAAAATAAAGTATAAAAAATAGGGCCACGGGTGTAGCGCGGAGGTAGAACGCCCCTGGGTTCAATCCCTGGTACCGCAAAAAAAAAAAAAATTACAGCTTCCACAATCTTCAGTCAGCATAAGCAATGTACAGCACAGTATGCAAGGTTGGAGAAACTATACTCAAAGATTCAAAGTATTTTTAATAATTAAATTACCAGGTCCAAATGATATCAGCCAATACTTTTAAAGGAGATGGGGAAACACTGCCACAACGTCTCTGTCAACTTTTTATTATTATATATAAATGTGATTCTTCTACAGTAGAATACAATGCAGAAAGAGTGCCAAACATTCAACAAATAAAATGCTTGATCTAAATAATAAAATAACTCATCCACATATACTCTGAGAGCAAGGTCTATTATTCTTACTTCACAGCTTTTTAAACTGAAACCCAGAAATATTAAGTAACTTGCTCTCGAATAGACAACTAGCAGAGGGCAGAACTGCAATTTGCACATAGGTCATAACGACTCCAAAACTCATGTTCTAAGCCACTGAGCTATACTCCGGATGATTTTTCTCTACGTGGCATAGCTAAAACCTCCATGAAGTTAGGGACTGACTTTCTTATTCATCATCTACCATTCATTATCTCCTAGGCCTATTAGAGGGCTTGGCCAGGTTTCTGGGGGGGGGGCACAAATTCTTACAATCATACACGCTTTGTTTGCTTATATAATAGAATAATCTCTAGAGAGAGGTCAATAAAAACAGGTAACACTTATAAAACAAAAACTTACAAGTCAACCAGTGTTTTAGAGATATTATCACCCTCTACCAAAACAACAGAAACACAGAACACATATTGGGTACTCAATACATGTCAAGCATTATTCTAATTGTTCTTCATGGATTAACATACATAAATATCACACCAATTCTATGATCTAGGAATTATAATTGTATACATTTCAAAAATGAGAAAATTGGGCCTCAAAGTGGCTAACTTGCCCAAGTACTCCCACTCTATTTAAATAACTGGGTTGGGAAGTAAACCTTTCCATCCAACAACAAAGCCAGCTCTCTTGGCTTATATACCAGGTAGCTACCCATGGAATTGGTCATCCTCAAAGGCCTCTATGTTCCCCAAATTGTAAGAGTCACAAACAAAGAAAAATTGAACTCCCCTTATACTTTCCAGAAAACCATCTTGATCAAATGAAAGGCACTCACAGGAATACATCAGATGCTGTAAGCTGATTCTACCAAGTAAAGAACATATTCAGCCAGGTGTGGTGGCACATGAGTGTAATCGCAGTACTTGGGAGGCTGAGACAGGAGGATCACAAGTTTGAGGCCAGCCTCAGCAACTTAGCAAGGCTGTCAGCAACTTAGCAAGACTCTGTTTCCAATTAAAAAATAAAACAGGGCTTGGGTTGTAGCTCAGAGGTAGAACACCCCTGAATTCAATCCCCAGCACCACATTAAAAAAAAAAAGTTTACTCACAGTGAATGGGCAAGATAGTATTGACTTATAATGGTACTTATATAAGCTTCCCAAAATGTATACATGAAGTTCCTACAAATGGTACATCAGAAGCAAGGCTGCTGCTAGCTCTGACGTCTCGTCACCTAGACAAGTGCCATCCCCAGGGAGTCCCCATCCCAGAAAGGGGGCATGGCTTGGCCTGTGAGTGTCACGGTTTCAGCCCTCACTTCCCCCTCCGTTGGACAACACTGTGCAGCAAGCAATCAGATGGACTCCATGGAATAGCCACATGGTCTAGAGCCACGTGCCTCCACTAGAATCCCCAGCTCTACCCCTTATAAAATGTGTGACCTTGTTCAATTTGTTTAATTTCTCTCTGCTTCATTTTCCCCATGTGTAAAATGAAGAAAATATTAACATGAACTACATAGGATGATTATAAGAATCTAAAAAAGAAAATGCATGTAAATTGCTTAGACCAGCCCTTAGCACATATATTGAATATTCAACAAAATTTAGTTAAAATACATATGTATGCATGTATATATATTTGATTTCTTAAACGGCTTGTCCAGCTGTAAGAATATGCCATACTTGATGAAGTGTTCCTTATGTTTAAGCATGAGTGGCATGAATGATACCAACAGGCCGAGTTCCTCTACCTGCTGGAGGAAGAGGGTGGGGAGAAGTAGCTCTGCAAGGATGCATCATCATACACACAGTTGTTGGATTTGCACTGGTAGCTTTTAAAGAGTCCAATGCTATGATAACTCATTCTAAAACTGCTTTCATCCCAGGGATGTGAATTCTCTTTTATGAAGGTGGCAAACGTAGTCATCAAGAAGTACAAAATCATACCAGCAACTACGAGAAGAATGAGGATCCACTATAGAAATTCTCACTTGTCATGTGCCAGTATCTCCAGCTATTTAGTACATGGATAGATGATAACAAATGCAAGAGTATCCTTTATAAGCTCAAAATACAATGTCATTTTGAAGCCTATTTAATTTCCCTCCCATTTTTAAAGCAAAATTCTCAAATGGCCCAAATTAACCATTCTAGGATTGGTTTACATAACTTTTAAATATTAAACTCCAACATTAAGAAATCAATTTTTCAACAATAGGTTGGCAACATTTTAAACAGATCATTATTATCCAGTTTTGCAAGTATGGTAAGTACACTGTGGGTACTTTAGGAAGGTTCTTTGCAATATCTGGCAGATTTAAAGTAAGCATTCCCCTAGAGCCGGCATTTCTCTTTTCAGAATAAAGCTTCAACAGAACCCATACAAAGATATTCACAACATCATTGTTGGTAATATCAAAAACCTAAAAGCCAGGCATGGTGGCACACACCTGTAATCTCAGTATTTGGAAGGCTGAGACAGGAGGATTGCAGGTTCTAAAGCCAGCCTCAGCAACCTGGCGAGGCCCTCAGCAACTTAACAAGACCCTGTTTCAACATTAAAAATAAAAAGGGCTGGGGGTGTAGCTCCGAGTTAGAACACCCCTGGGGTCAATCCTCAGTAACACACACACACACACACACACACACACACACATACACAAAGAAAGAAACTGAAAAAGCCAGGTGACTATTTCAGAGGATATTGGCTGTCTACATTGATTAAATACATTCAAAAAAGGATCTTCATATATTGACAGAAACTTATTTAAAAGATATCAAATTTAAAAAATGAATTTCAGAACACAGTGTATGTACCATTATTCAATTTTTGAAACAATGAAAGAGAAATTTCTGTGTCATACACGTGGCGACTGGAGAGGCACATACTCAAACATCATCAGAGGTTCATATATGTGGAGTGGAGTGGAAGAAGGAGGGAGGCTCCCTTTGTATTTTCCTATAAATTGCATGTTGTTTTTAAAAGCTAGTATTACTTCTGGAATTCACAGAAATAACCAAAAATTTTCAAAATAAACGGGGCACACAAAAATAAAGTTATTGTTTGCATGATGAGTATTAAAAAATCTTAGCGATCTCTGAAATTAATTTGTGCTATCCCATTTGCTTATAGTCACAACTGCAGGATAAAACGCTTGTGAGATCTTAATAAACACCCTTTCGTCAAAGGGATATAGCTTCATAAAGTGTGCTGAAAAAAAAATCTCCATATTTGTAAGCCAATAAATGGGCTTAAAAGGAATGGGAAGGAGAAGACAAATAGGTCTCAATTCCCACTCCACTTCAAAAAGTGAAAAATGAATAATTTACCAACACTCGCTACCTCCTTGTCTGTCTTCCCTCCTCAAAATTACCAGGGAGGAACCCAACATTATTTGGTCACTGGCTTCAAAAACACAGGATCAGGTGGCCTGAGAGTGGACACAGGAGATGGAGACAGAGGTGTAGTGAGAGGACTATTATCAAAAAATGGTGGTAGCGGAGGTTAATGATGAATAAATGCTCCTGAAGAGAGAGAAGAAACTTGAGTGGAGAAGCAGAAGTTACTTAAAACAAGGAAATGTTGCTATCAAGGAGATGTTTGCCCTGCAGGTCATCCCATAGAGTTTGGGCTTCTGTATTTATTCTGTATTCTTCAGCCCTTCCCTGCAGGTGAAAACTTTCCTGATGGCTTTGCATGTGGGAGAGAGGTGCTTTCACTTGGTTTTCAGACAGCCTTAAAAAAAAATACCGTGCAACTGGTAGGAATCATATTCAATTCTAAGATCTTATCACGTGCTTATCTATGTATTATTCCCCTCAGACACAGACCAATAACCTGTAATTGGTTTTAACTAAGTTTCCAAAAGGATACTTCCTCCCAAAGGAAGCTAAAATGGTTTAAATAATATAAAATCGCCCGCCCCCAACAGCATCACGGGAAGATGCCCACTCCTAAAATGTCTCTGCGAGACAGCCGGGTGCAAAGGGACTTGAGCCAAGGCCATGAAGCGATGCTCCAGGACCCAACACCTCCCCCACCAAACCCCATGGCGCAGGACATTCACGTCCTAGTCCCAGGCCACAGAAAACTCCACGGAAGACCCCCGCCCCCCAGACCCGGGAACCACGTGACCCACCAGGGCCACCACAGCTTTCTCCGCACCAAGTACAACTTGTATTTTCCTTCCCTGGGTGCATGGCTCGCCTGTCTCCCGGCCCCCGCAGCCTCCCCTCCAGCCCGGCCTCTTCCTTCCACCGGGGCTGAGCGAGGCCTCGGGGTATCTGCTTTCTTCCCGCCTGGCCTGGGGTCCGGGGCTCAGCCCCTCGCGAGCCCGCGCCGCTCTCGGGCCGCCGGAGGGAGCGAGGCTGCTGCGGGCCGGGGTGGACGAGACTCACCTGCGCCGAGCGCCCCGACTCCCGCGTCGCCTCAGCCGCGCCGCCCCCGCATCCCCGCGTCCCCACCCTCGCGGGCCGCGCCCGCCCGCCCGAGCCCGAGTGTGCAGAGCGGAGTGCGAGCGGGGTGGGGCGCGCGAGGCGCAGGAGCCGGGTGTTTGTTGTTGTCTGTTTGTTGTCCCTCCGATCTCCAGCAAAGATGTTAGACCATATGCTGGGAGGAGATTAGGTCTGCTCAATGGCGACAGGGCAGCGGCCCGACTCTCACGGCGCGATCGATTTACTAAACAAACTGAAACGTGGGTGGGGATGTTAAACAGTAACCAGCCGCTTCCATGAAAACTGAAAGCAGCCCGGCCGCCGCCGCTCGGCGCGCTCGCTTCCCGGTTCGCGGCCCCGGGCGCCGGCGAGTCCCAGCGCGGGCGCGGGCCTCGGCGACGCCACATGCTCACACCCGCAGCGTCCGGGCCGGGCGCACCCCGCCGGACCGCTCCCCGCACCCGCTGCGGGGGACCCCGCGCCCCGCAATCTGCACCCCGCTGCGGAGGACCCCGCGTCTTGCACCCCGCCGGACCGCTCCCCGCACCCGCTGCGGGGGACCCCGCGCCCCGCCACCCGGCCAGACCGCTCCCCGCACCCGTTGCGGGGGACCCCGCGCCCCGCAATCTGCACCCCGCTGCGGAGGACCCCGCGTCTTGCACCCCGCCGGACCCCTCCCCGCACCCCGCTGTGGGGGACCCCGCGTCCTGCACCCCGCCGGACCCCTCCCCGCACCTCGCTGCGGGGGACCCCGCGTCCTGCACCCCGCCGGACCCCTCCCCGCACCCCGCTGCGGGGGACCCCGCGTCCTGCACCCCGCCGGACCCCTCCCCGCACCCCGCTGCGGGGGACCCCGCGTCCTGCACCCCGCCGGACCCCTCCCCGCACCTCGCTGCGGGGGACCCCGCGTCCTGCACCCCGCCGGACCCCTCCCCGCACCCCGCTGCGGGGGATCCCGCGCCTCGCTGCGGAGGGACCCCGCGCCCCGCTGGACTGCTCCCCGCGTCCCGCTGAGGAGGGACCCCTCGCCCCGCACCCCCTGCGGAGGACGCGCGCCCGGCACCCCGCACCCCGCTGCGCAGGGACCCCGCGCTCCGCCCCGCGCGCCCCGTCCCGGGCGGCGTCCACCCCGGGGCAGTGCCTTGGCGCGAGCGGGGGCTGCGGCGAGCCCGCGGATCTAATTCCTAGCCAATGAGGTCCAGAAAGGGCGGAAGTGTCATTAGAGGGAATTAAATGGGTTCCCGGGGACAGGACTGCGGCCACGCCGCTAGGGGACTGAGCGACCGTCTCTTTAAATTGCACCTGGGGCCTCTGGCGTTAAATTCTTCCCTGGTGGTGAGGAGCACCTTGCTCTGCACGAGTTCTAGGAAGAGAAAGGAGATAGTTTTCCATTCCCGGCCATCCCAGCAACCTGTGGTGTTAGTCTTTAAGTACTTTTTCACATATGTAAGTGATGGAAAACTTCCCTTTCTCCCTCCCATACCCAAGGAGGCTTCAAGAGCCTTCTTGGTTCGCAAAAGATGCTCAGACTTATGCGCGGTGCGCTGGTCATCTTGATCAAGAATTTGTTAACCTGAAATATAGTCAGATCTGTGACTTTAAAAAAAGTCTCAGCAATTTAACTTCGTGGTTTCAAGAATGAATGACTTCAGGTCAAACGAGTAATTATCCTCTGGAGATAAATAGTTACTTAATCTGTAGGGGTTTTCTTTTCGACCAGGGGGTTGGCTGTTATTTTAAGACTGTAATAACAATGCCAGGGAGATCAAAGGAGTAGGTTTTTTTTTTTATTTCTTTTTAGACCGGGTTTACTAAACTTTCTCGGTTTCCTCCTTCTGAATATCTTGCTAAAAGGCTCTTTTAAAAACAAGTAGTTGGCTGTTTTAGAAATCAGAACAAAGGAGGGAGATCATATACTATTTTCTTTAAATCAAGCTTCTTGAGCAAAACACATTCTTTGGGCATTCATTGCCCACGCGATCCGCAAACCGTGTCCAGAAAGTGGCCTCTGTCCCTGTCGCTCCCGGGAAACCGTCCAGAGACAGCTGAGGAGGAAGAATTACAATTAACGGGTTGCATTTATTATGCAAATCATTCATCGGTGTGTTCTTTGCAGCTCACCTGTGGACAGATACCCGGATTGTGAAGGGTGTCATATTATATGCCAAAATGCAAATGTGTAGTTTCCATCAAACACTAAACGTGTGGGGACAGACATGCTCCATCCCCATGCACAGACACTTTAATGACACCTGACACCTTGTTCCCACTACTGAAATCATCATTTTAATCCAAACGCCTCAGTGTTGTTTTTTTTGTTTTTGTTTTTGTTTTTGTTTTTTTTCACTGACTGTTAATCCGCTATGTTAGGGAGTTTGGTTTTGAATGGTCAATTCTCTATTGATATGTGGTAGAGTCAATAATCTACTAGGAAATAATCACATGCTCTGTGCTCAAAATTATTATGACACAATATGTAGAACCTTTTCCAGAGAGTCTTAGCATTTTTTTGAGGACTGATGAGAAAGACCGTGAGGCATTCAAGGAACTATGTGAAGTCTTAGTTATTATCTAAGAGAAGCTTTGTATTTGTTCATTTTAGAAGAATCTCTCAGAAACATTTATGTAACACAGCCAATCTTCCTGGGTCAGGAGCAAGAAGGCAGTGAGTCCAGAAAAATGCATGCATGCATGCACGAATGAATGAATGAATGAATGATATTAAGAGCCAAAGGAAGGTACACGGAGTTGGTCTGGTTCTGGAACTTGACAGTTTTTTCTAGATAAACAATGCCAAACAACCAAGCTTTAGAGCATCGCTGACATTGTTCCTGAAACTAATTTATTACGATTCTCCATGGCATGGGTTTAAACTGCGGAAGATGAAAAATGTGCTGTATGGAGAGTTGTCCCTGGCGCTTGGCGGGGTGGGGGCGGGGAGTGGATAGCAACGAGAAGGAAGAGATCAGGATAATTTTTCCAGAGACAGGTTCCCAGGATATATAAAGTTTCGTTTCTCTAGTTGATGGTTAGGGGGAAATTATACACATATGTATTTATGTCTCATCTGCTCTTTTTAAACTAAAACTAAACACACGAAATGCAACATCCCCCCCCCAAAAAAAAACCCTTTACTTCGCTTTCCTATGAAAAGTCTCCTTTAGCCTGCGCTTTTCTTTTCTGCTTCGGTAATCTTTTTTATGTAGCATTTCTGTCTTCTTCCCCACGCCACGCAGACTGTCTGGATAAGAACTGCAGGTTCTCCCGTGGACGGTTCGGGTACTGATAGTGAAGAGCAGCGGTGTCCCGCGAAGCGCTCAGGACCTGGGGCTGGGCGCGAGCAGGAGCGTGGAGCCTGAGGGGAAGGTCTTCCTAGTGCACGCGTCCATTTCTAAGGGCAGTTCTGTACCCCTAAAGCAAGATCAGACGGGGAAGTGTGAGCGTCCTGCCCGGGCGCGCCTGGGGCGGCCCCACCTCCGCTCCCCAGGTTCGAGGACGCCGTCCTCAGCGACCGCGGCGGTCCCCACGCTGCAGTCCCCACCGCCCGGCGCCAGCGCGGTGAGGACCGCCGCGCACCCCCGCCCAGGGTTACTGCAGGAGGAGAAGGAAAAAGGGTGAAGAAAGAGAGAGGGGGATAGAAAGTTCTCCACTTCCCGTTTTATTTTTGTCCCCCCTCCGGATTTAGGCAAATCCTGGTGACATCTTCAAAGCCACTCGTATTTTCAGGACTGCAGGTAAAATTAAGAGATCCGGGCTGCGCAGCGCGCGTGCCCCAACTCAACCGACTGAGCTGCGTTTGACCCTGGGGCGAAACAGCGGATAAAGCAGCCTCCGCCAGAATTTCAAAGACTCCCTGGAGGTCACTGAATGTTTTATGCATCAGAAGGGAAGGCCGGGATTCCGGTCATTGGAGCTGGGGTGGTGGGGGAGGTTGGCCATCTGGGTGAGGTGGAGGCGGGTCAGCCTTGAGCCTCCTGGAAGGCCCTATGCCGCGACTTTGCCTTCTAACCCGGCTCTCTTTAGCCAAGGCACAATCGTTCTGCGCCCAAGCGCAGCCCAAAGAGAGGGCACTAATTGCCCGTGCTGTAAAACTGCACATTCGCGCCCTTAGAAAGAGGAAGCCTGGCCATTTCATCTCCTCTGATCTTGTGCAGTAAGCCTCCAGTGAAGTCCCCCTACACACACACACACACACACACACACACACACACACACACACACGATTGCGACTCAGATCTCGGAACTTTGGTACTCTGTTCGTACTCTTCCTGTTTCTTTTCAGGCTTTCCACCAGGCGCCCACCTTTTTTTTTTTTTTAATGTCTGTGTATGTGGTGCTAGGTATTGAACCCAGAGGCATCTACTTCTGAGCTACACCCCCAGCCCTATTTTATTTTTTATTTGGAAACAGGGTCTCACTAAATTGCCGAGGCTGGCCTTGAACCTGTAGTCCTCCAGTCTCAGCTTCTCAAGTACTGGGATTACAGGTGAGTGCCACCACGCCCGGCTGGCTAGGTGTTCACCTTTTAACATCTTGAATTGAACATAATAAAACAGGAAGAAAAAAACATCAGTAGAACAAGCCAACTGAATAGGGCATGGGGATTAATTAGTGCCCCCCCCACTACCATTCTAAAAACAACAACAACAAAAAGTGCAAACAGTTGCCTGGGGGGGGGGTCGGGAGTTTTAAAACACCAGAGCTGCAGGCATGGTATTCAGGATTGGCAGACCACCCTACTTGGCGCCACATTGAATCTCAGAAAAATAAGTCCCTGTTGTTTGTGTGTGTGTGTTCAAGTCGCAGATGAGGAGCACCAGTCCACCAAGTGAGGAAGGCCAAAGGAATGTTCCCAGTCTCCTGTGTTACCTGTTTAATAAAAATGCAAAGCCAAGGTTTCAGATTGAGCATCTAAACTAAAACTGCTCTCTGTGTATGTTGTGCATCTCAGACCCTGTGAAAATCGAACACTTAATAATTCTCAATGTCAACGAATGATTCCTGTGCCAAAAAAGCAAACTCCTAGGCTGGGTGCTATTTCCCCACCCTCCTCTTGGTAAATTTCCTGCTGAAGTATTGATTGCCAAGGTCTCTGCAAGATTTGCAAACTTTTACAGTCATTTATGGTGCCTGCAATAAAAAGAGGTGATATGAGCACGCTAGCTCAAGGTGTAATGCAGAGATGTATTCCGTGCCCTTGGCAACTATCTGTGAGACCTGTTTGTCTTTGCAGAACACACCCTTCTCTGCAATGAGCCCCTCTTTAACAAAGATTGGCCTTTTACATTTCCAGGGCCTTGGCCCTTTAGTGGGAAGGCACACACATTCAAAACTCAAAGCAGAAAACACAGTAATTTCAACCTCATTTCAAGCCAAGAAAAAAAGCTTTGAAAATTGTGGAAAGACAGGAAAAAGGATCTCCTGAAAATTTCCTACTTCCCTGTCCCTTTTGTGTGTGTGTGTGTGTGTGTGTTGTGTTGTGTGTGTGTGTTGTGTGTGTGTGTGTGTTACTGGGGATTGAACCCAGGGGTGTCCTACCTGCAGGCTACACCCTCAACTCTATTTTATCTTTTTATTTCGAAGCAAGGTCTCACTAAGTTGCCCCGGCTGGAGCCTGCCAGCCTCCTGTCTCAATTTCCCAAATCCTGGGGTTACAGGTGCCTGCCACCTTGCCTAGTCTCCTACTGTCTCTTTTCTTAAAGAAAATTAAAGTAAATCGATTACCATTTACAATGTAATGTCTAACTGTCCCTTACATAAACAGGATTCCACAGGACCTTCCACTGTGAGAAAATGAAAGGATTGAGATTATACCAAGATAACACACTCTTTTGGATCGTATGTGTCCAAAGGGGAAAAAAAAAACAAAATTTGAATGTTTCAAGTGAAAATTTGGGACCTGTTAAGTACAGGTTTGTTGTTGGATTTTAGTTTTACCACTTTTGAATAAAGAAAATAAATACTCAGAGGCCTCTTGCTTTACTCTGTAATCGTAGATCGAATTGAAATGCCTTATTAGAAACCTTATACTGCCTTACCAGTTTTACCAGTCTTTCTTTTTGTTTCTTAAAGCTATGTGTAGAAGATGAGGGGTGGCAAAAAGGGACTCATTTCTAAAATCTCCTACTTTGAACCAAATCGGTTTTCTCATCTAGTGCTGCAAGTAATGGGTGGATGGCATATAGCTCCCGACAGGCATTCAGAATCCCATACCTGCCATCTAGTGGGCATAAGAGAAAATGCCGCTTCTAAGTATCTAGACAGTTGACTGTTTTCTTATTTACAAACCAAAACAAGAAAAAAAAAGAGAAAAGAAAAGAAAAAATGTAACTTCATAGCTAAAGGAAAAGAAACAAATAATTGTGTTAGGGAGCTTTATAACAATCGTTCAATTGCACACTTTTTCCTTTTTTGTTTAGTAATCATTAAGGTTATTGATCTTTGCTCAGATAATCAATTTATTATTATACCAGTTTTTCTTTAGCATGTCTTCCTTTTTTAATTTTTTGCAGACTGGGAATTGAACTCATGTCCTTGCACATGGTAGGAAGTGCTCTGCCACTGAGCTGCATCCCCAGTCCTTTTTATTTTATTTGGAGACAGAAGAAAATTAAAGTAAATCGATTACCATTTACAATGTAATGTCTAACTGTCCCTTACATAAACAGGATTCCACAGGACCTTCCACTGTGAGAAAATGAAAGGATTGAGATTATACCAAGATAACACACTATTTTGGATCATATGTGTCCAAAGGGGAAAAAAACCCAAAATTTGAATGTTTCAAATGAAAATATGGGACTCACTAAGTTGCCCAGGCCAGCCTTGAACTTGACAACCTGTCTCAGCTTCCCAAGTAGCTGGGATTATAGGTCTGCACCATGATGCCTGGCCCTGCGTATCATCTTTATGTAGATTTTCTTCTTTTTATTAAATTTTATTATTTTTGTTATATTCACTATCAGCTTTGGATCTAGTTATACGTAAATTTTAACAATTTTAAAGAAAACTAATAGGTATTTCCTTCCTATTTGAACATTAAAATATGCACACAAAACCATCCCCCCATTTTTGCAAGAGAGAACTAATTACATTTACATACTTGCTTTCAGTGCCATGTTATAAGTATTATACTCCTTCAAAATTTGACTTTATCAATTATCAAAGAGCAGGTTCAAATCTTCTTGGTATGGCAACTTAAAACCAGGTTTTGTTGAGGTTCACATTATAAAATATAGCATGAGTAGAAGATTTGCTGAATACAATAGTTATTAAAAAAAATCACCACCATATTTGAATGATAGCTGATTCTCCCCCAACCCCCTCTGGAATGCTTACTGTGAGCCAGGCATTATGTCATAGGATTTGAATTAGATAACACATGGAGAACTTACAACGACCCCAGAAGATTCGTATCATTAACACCATTTCATAGATGAGGAAGCTGAGGATGGGAGTCCTGAAGCCAGTAAGTGCAGACCTGTGAGGTCATGCACCCTCCTCCATTGTACCTCCTGCAGAGGAAAGAGGCAAAAAGACACCACTGCAATGCATGTTACAGATAAAACAGAGCCATGCTACATCCCAAAGAAACATTTGCTTAAAAGCACATGGTCTAAAAGCTGAGGCAGGTTGTCAAGTTCAAGGCCAGCCTGGGCAACTTAGTGAGACTCTGTCTCGAAATAAAATAATATCAGACACCCAAATGAAAAGAAAAAAAAATCAATTAACAGTCTGTGTAAAAATTAACTACTAAGAAGTATATATCTTAATAAGCAAATAACATATTTGTTTACCTCATCTATTTGATACAATTTTTAGCAAATACAGTACAGAGATTTATCATAGATCAATCCTATAGTCTATGCTCACTTGTACTTTAATTTCAAGTAATGAAGTTACTGATGCTAAGACAAACAGGTCTTGAAAAATCCCTACCACAGACTGCCAAAGATTTATCCCTGAATGTACTTGGCTCTGTCAGTTTGTCATCCCTCCTTTCCTCATTCTAATTTCATATTTCATTTCTTGAGCAAAATACATGCATGTTCTGAACATATTTTTCTATTCTCTATGCAAACTATTCTCCCTTTTGCAGGACAATTGCTTTATATATACATGAGCTAGTTAAAGGATCAGTGATCTTATCACAGTTAAATGTATCCAAGTTCCCTCTATCAATTTGAATTTGTTCTCTGGGTCAAGTGTTCTCTTCTGGAACATATTGATAATTTTAGAAATTGTAGGTGAATAATCAGTCAATGACATGAGGTGTTATTTTTTGTTTTAATCCTCAACATTTGAAACATTAATGACTGAGTAGCATTGTGTTTTGTAAGTATTAATCTAAGAGTAGTGAATGCTTTCAAAAGCTGACAGCAGCTGGCTCAAGACCTGCCATGGTTTAATACTCACGAGTGAAGCCACTAGTTCTGCCTTCCTGATCTCTTACAGTCTTCCAATCAAGATCAGACAGCAGATAAAAGCTGAGACTACAGCAGTCAGGTCCTTTGTATCTCTCCTGCGTATCCATGTAGATCTAAGTACGCCTTCCTCTTTGCAGGAAGAAATATTGATGCTCTCACAGGAAGAGGAGATTCACCTCCTGTTGAAGGTTAATCCCTCCACCTGTGTTCTTGATCCCAGCATTTCCTGCCTATGCTTGTCCTTGTTCTATCAATTATTTCTTTTTCTTCTTTCTTCAAACTCCCCCTCTTCAATAGCATCTTCCCTGAAGACTATATATAAGTTCAAGTCTTGCCAACAAACCAAACAATTTTTTTAAAGCAAGAACAAAATCTGCTCTCTCTATTCTGTCCCCCTTTGGTGTTGTCTTTTTTGTTGTTGCTGTTTGTTTGTTTTACAGCTGAGATTCAACTAGCCAAGGTAATGTATGGTCTCCTTATCAACACCTTCCATTCACTCCTCAGGAGGCAGAACTATAGTCCTGAGTCAACTGGGATAAGTCCCATTTGCAGTTGGTTGCCTCAATGATGGCTGGGTGGAGCCCCTGCAGAGTTGGCCACCATAATGTGGCCAGTACTCTATCCAGAGAGAGGGTGCGCTGTTGGCCTACGTGCAAAATCGAGCACAGTATGGAAGAGACTTTCCAGACACTCCATTAGCAGGAAGGAGGAAAGGAAACCTTTGTTTTCTAAGTTGAAATTTGTAGGTTTCTTTGATAATAGAGTATAAGCTAGCCAGTTTAACTGAAATACAAAGTGGGATTCTAAACCCTTTAAAGTATGTGGCAATAGTTAAAAGGCTTGGCATACATAGGTAGTGAAAAAAATGGACTAAAAAATTGAATCCATGAAATGTGAAGCTTTTGGTAAACTGTTGACTCTATTAACTTGAAAGTCAGATGACATACCTAGTTAACTAGAGCTCCAGGAAACTTGCTCTGAAAATAGACTTTAGCAACCATGTTTGTGGCCATCAGCTATGCTTGGCAAGGTATTGGTATTTTTGTTGTTTTGTTTTGTTTTGTTGCAGTACTAAGGATTGAACCCAGGGGCATTCTACCTCTGACCTACACTCCCAGCCCTATTTTTTTATTCTTTATTTTGAAACAGGGTCTCACTAAGCTGCAGAGGGCCTCACTAAGTAGCTGAGGCTGGTCGCAAACCTGTGTTCCTCCTGTCTCAGCCTCCCAAGTACCGGGATTACAAGCACGCGCCACCATGCCTGACTGGTATTAGAGTTTTTAAAAGATTAAAACATGACTGTGCTGATTTACAAAAAGAAGCAAAAGGAAATAGAAAAACTTGGGACATGTAGAGTTTAAAGAGTCAAATGTTTCTTAATTCCAACAAGTAAAAGACACACTAGCTCGCCCAGCACAGGCAGGTGAAGAGTACCCTATCCAGGTTGTTGGGGGAAGTACAGGTTGTCCCTGGAACAAAGTGGCAGAATAACTGCTAAAGAGTTCAACAGAGGTGGATTAGAATGTTGTGGAAGATATGGAAAAAATACAAATACTGGGAAAATATCAGGGGTGACAATGCCTGCAAGGAAAACTCTGTTAATTGATTACTGTTCCGTTGTATTCAATTTGCAGAAGGATAACCAGAGAGCTGGGCTGTTTACCAGCAGTAAACAGTCATGCACTGCACAATGATGTTTTGGCCAACGACAGACAGTATACACTACTCTGGCCCCATAAGATAATGAAGCTGAAATTCCTGATGTCTAGTGACATCACTATGTAAGGTCATAACACAATGCATTACCCACGTGTTTGTGGTGATCCTGTTGTACACAAACCTACTGTGTGGACAGTTGTATAAAAATATAGCTTGATAATGATGATAAATGACTATGTTACTGGTTTCTGTATTTATCACACTATAATTCTTATTTTAGAGTGTATTCCTTCCACTTATAAGTAGTATACTATTAAGCAGTATGCTGTGTAACACTGGCCTCAGCCTCATGCATCGCGTGTTTACCTGTCTCTTGATTGCATCACGAGTCCATCTAAGTTCATGTCCGCACACTGTGCTATTTACACTATGACAAAATTGGATAAAGACACAGTTCTCAGAATGTATCCCTGGTATTAAGTGGCACATGACTCTGTTGTAGTTATCAAATTAACTTAATATCTTTAGTGGAAGGACGGACAGAGTTAACTATAAGCCAGAGACCGACTTGTCAGAATTACAGAACTCCAGAGATACTTGAATGCTCATCCATGGAAGGTCTGTTACACAAAGGTCAGGGCACTAACGGAGAAAACTTTAAATCCCGAATGATAGTACACAGATAAGCAAGTGGATGGCCTTACGTTGCTGTCTCATAACTCTCCTGGACCTTCTGGAGTTGCTCACTCTTCTATAGTAAGAGCTAGCATTTCCTCTATGCTGTAGAAACCTCTCCCATTCAAGAGAGCAGGCACTCTTCCTTCTCGGTTGCTGCTCATACTCCCTTGCCTGTATGCCAGGTTGATTAGTAGACTTATCTCCCAGAAGAACCCACAGTATTGTAACTAACTAGGGAGGTGGAAGCAGGCCCATAACTAAGGATCATATCGCACACTCATGATCCAGAGGCAGCCAGCTTCACTAAACTGTGGATCAGCCTTCCACAGGCATAACTAAAACACCGTGTTGGAGGAAACACAGTATGGATGAGGTGCCATCCTTCAAAATATTATTAAATCAGACTTCTATACCTGGGTCCAGGAATCAAGAGGTACAAGCAGAAGTAGCCTCTATAGCCATCACTCCCAGTGATGCACTGGGAAATACTGTGCTCACTTTTCAATTGTGACAGCATTATCCCCACATCCCCTGGGATTTCTGTCCCTACAAACTCTACAGGTGTGGAAGTCTTGGTCCCTAGAGGGGAGTGTTTTTGAAGGGAACACAGCAAGCTTCCCGAAGCATTGCAAGTTATAGCTTCTACAAAGGCATTCTGGATTTCTTGTGCTCAGGGACCAGCAGACAAAGAGAGGAACAGCCATACTGAGTGACTCATGATCAGCAGGAGGAGGTTGCAGTGTTTGTGTACATGGTGACAGTGGAGATGAAGGGAATTAGAAAGGAGGTGGAGGAAGGAGAGGATAAGTATTAGTTCTGTCCCCAAGGTCAACTGCAGTGACAGGATTTGTTGTTCATTTTACTAATCTTCTGTTTAGTCAGCTTTTCTCATTACCTTGACCAAAATACCCAACAAGAACAACTTAGAAGAGCTAAGGTTTATTTGAGCTCATAGTTTCGGAAGTTTAGTCCATAGGTGACCGACTCCAAGGCAGACCTCACGGTGGTAGGGCATGGCAGAGGAAAGCTGAACTCTACTCAATGGTAGCTGGAAGCAGAGAGCGCAACAGGAAGTGACCAGGGACAGACGCAGTTCCCAAGGTCACACTCAGTGACCTACTTCCTCCAGCCCCGCCCCACCTGCCTAAGTCACCACCCAGTAAATCCATTCAATTTTTTTTTTTTTTTTTGCGGTACCGGAGATTGAACGCAGGGGCATTCTACCTCCATGCTACGCCCCCAGCCCTATTTTTTATACTTTATTTTGAAACCGGGTCTCACGAAGTTGTGGAGGGCCTCACTAAGGAGAGAGAGAGAGAGAGAGAGAGAGAGCGAGAGAGCTGAGGCTGGCCGTGAACCCTGATCCTCCGGTCTCCGCCTCCCAAAGTACTGGGATTACAAGCGTGCGCCACCACGCCCGGCTCCATTCAAATTTTTAATCCTTCAGTGGATTCATCCATTGATAAAATTAGAGCTCTGATTCAATTACTTCACCTCGGAACATTTTTTGCATTGCGTTATCAATACATGAGCTCTTCCAGGGGACATTCTGTATTTGAACCATAAAGCCTTCCTCTTCTAGGTTCCACTTAGAAAGAGGAATCTGGGAGAACCATGGAGGCTATGCTCCCTGAGCCCATGTGAGAAGTGTATCTACACGACACGGTGGGTAGGTCGTGGTGACCATGAGAATATGCCTCACAGATGTCCCCCTCAGGGAGCCTAATTGACCACATGGCTGCACTTTGCTATCTGCCAGCGCTTGCCCAACTTCCCACGGCTCTCACAGTTGGTGGCTGAGTGTGCCACGAACGTTACAGCACACAGGGTTTATTTGAGATATGGGGTCCCTCTAATGGTCGACTTTGACTCCAGAAACCCCTGGCAGCCAGGCTGAGCCTTCCTTTGACTACTTGGCCATTTAGGATATTTCTGCCCATTCTTCTTTTCCTCTCTTTACTCAGACTTACATCATGGTCTGATTCTCTGCCAGCTTTCTCTGGCTTCTATTCCACTTTTGTTCACAGGCCCTTCCCATAATAGAAATGTTGCATTTTTACTCCCATATCAGCACCTGCTTCTTGGAATGAACACACTATTTAAAAAAAATTATTGGTACACTGTAATCATAGATTATGATGAAGTTCATAGTGATAGATACCAGCACACAGCACTTGGGAAGCCTCACAACTCTCACCCCGCTCCCTCACCTTCCCCATGCATGACACTGAGATTGGCATTGGTAATTTTGGGTGTGTACATCATGTCCACTGAACTGTTTCCTTCATTAAATCTCCCTCTCCCACCCACCTCCCTCACTCAGGCCCCTCCATCACTCCACTAGGATTTCTCCTACTTTGTCTAGAGTCCCTTTTGTATCCCAGTTTCTCCCTAGCTTCCACGTATGAGGGAAAACATCTGACCTTTCATGACTGACCTTTTGTGACTGACTAATATCACTTAGCATAATATTCTCTAGTTCCATCCATTTTCCTGCAAATGACATAATTTTGTTCTTCTTTATGACTGAGTAGAATTTCGTTGTGTGTATATCCTATAATTTTGTAAGCCATTTATCTGTTGATGGACACCTAGGCTAGTTCCATAATTTGGCTATTGTGAATTGTGCTGCTATACACATAGATATGCATGCATTACTATAGTGATATATTGTTTCAATCTCTCTGGGTAGATACCCAGGAGTGGTATAGCTGGGTCATATGGTAGATCATTCTCATTCTTCTGAGGACCCTCCACATTGATCTCCAAAGTGGCTGCACTAATTTGCAATCCCACCAACAATGTATCAGAGTTCCTACTTCCCCACATCCTTGCCAACATTTATTATTGTTTGTGGGTTTTTTTGTGTGTGTGTGTGTGTGGTACTGGGGATTGAACTCAGGGGCATTCTACCTCCAAGCTACACCCCAGCTCTATTTTTTTATTTTTATTTTAAAATAGGTTGTCACTAGGTTGATGAGTCTCACTACTTGCTGAGGCTGTCCTCAAACCTGCAATCCTCCTGTCTCAGCCTCCCAAGTACTGAGATTACAAACGTGCACCACCACACCCAGCTCTTGTTTGTGTTTTTGATGATTGCCATTCTAATTGAGGTTAGGTGAAATCTCAGGGTAGTTTTGATTTGCATCTCTCTGACTACTAATGCTGTTGAACATTTTCTGATATACTTATTGGCCATTTGTGTTTTTTCTTTTGTGAAGTGTCTATTTAGTTCACTTGCTTCACTTGCCAATATTTTGATTGGGTTATTTTGGTTTTGTTTCTTTAGCAGTAAGTTTCTTAAGTTCTCCATATATTCTAGATATTAATCCTCTACCAGAGTAGTAGCTGGCAAAGATCTTCTCCCATTCTGTCGGCTCTCTATTAAGGTTCTTGATGGTTTCTTCTGTACAGAAGCTCTTTAATTTAATGTAATCCCACTTATTAATCCTTGTTTTAATTTCTTGTGCCTTGGGGGTCTTATTGAGGAAGGTTCTACCAGTGCCTATATGTTGGAGAGCTGGATCTATGTTTTCTTCTAGAAATTGCAAAGTTTCTGGTCTAATTTCTAGGTCTTTGATCCATCTTGAGTGAAATCTTGCACAGAGTGAGAAGATAGGATTTAATTCCATTTTTCCTCCATATACATAGATAACCAGTTTTGTCAACATCATTTGTTGAAAATGCTATCTTTTTTCCAGAGTATGTTTTTGGCCCCTTTGTCAAAAATCAATTGGCTGGATGTGGAACACACTATTTTTAGGGTGGGAGGCCCTTGCAGAATCTGATCAGTAGAGTTTCAGACTTGCTATAGACCAAAGACTGCTGTGTAAATCATATCCCTCCCCCCCTTTCTATATGGGAGAATTTGTTGTGGACAAGAGTCGTTTCCAACATTTGTTATTAGGATGAGAATAACTTGTCCTTTTTTCCTGGCTATCTGGATTAGGGAGAGATACACCCAGACCTGCTATACAGACTATCACACCTCGCCCCCAACTTTACACGACGCTTGCTCCAAGCTACATGAACATTGAGCTGAGTGCCATGTTGGATGGGACTTTTATTTTTATTGGTTAGTGGGTAAGTGTTTTATCTACAGAAGGGAGAATGAACCAAATGTTTGATTATGGGATCTATGTATTGTGGTGTCAAAAAAGCTCTTCACTGATTCTGATGTCTGCCTTCCAGAAATGTATTAGATATTATTTTTGACCCTCCTGAAATTGAGTGAGACATAGTGACCACCTCTGACTAATGTGTGGAAGCCATGTGTATATTTCTAGGCCAGGATTCTTAGTTGCCAGGAGTCTTTTTCCCTTTGAAATGGGAGCAGCAGGGTTCCTTCAGCCTGGTTCTGATGTGAGGACATCGCAAAAGGGAGCAGCCAGGTAACACACACAACATATCCTGCATGGATGAAAAATACACCTTCGGTGTTTTAAACCATAAGAAGTTTGTTATCTGAGCATAATTCAGCCCAGAGTTTCTTGAACTCAGTGTGCATCAGAGTCAGATGGAGGGTTTGTTAAAACACAGATTTGGGAGCCCCACATTTTGAGTTTCTGATTCAGGAGGTCTAGGGTGGGACCCAGGAGTCCGCATTTCCGAGAAGTTCCCAGGGACTAATTGTAAATTAATGTCTAGTAGTTTCTGGTTACACTTCAAATAGACACTTAATAGGTGAAAACTAATAAGAATTTCCAAAACATGAGTTGTGCTGAAGAAGAGATATACCTAGTATATTAGTTAGCATGAGTACTATCTGGGAGCAGGAAAATGAATGCTGATGCTGCTGGTCCAGGGTCACCCTTTGAGAACCTGAACTAACCAAGCCTGATATATACAAGTGTTAACCTTGACATTCTTTGGCAGCCCGTGTAGCTATAAGCATGAAGTGGTTAAGGACACACATGATATAGGTCATTTTTATGCATAATGGGGATTCTATTCAGCTCCTAAACAATTGGAAATTTGCTTTTCCATCAAGGAAAATGCAATAGAATCCTATACAACTCTGTAGTGGGGACTTCTATTGAGTCAGCCGTCAAGCAGATATAGGAAGAAAATAGATTGGACCATGCAATTAGAAAAGAAAGCATGAGCAGCTCTATCAGTCAGTATTCAGAGAACTAAATATGTTCTAGTAGGTTTAGCAGGAATTGATTCGGTACATGGTATTAAATAGATTACAAAAATGTTAGAAAAGGTAAAGAAACAAGTTACAGGGGTTGTGTCTATCCTGTTTACTACTGTGTCTTCAATATCTACAAATGCCTTATATTTACTATATATTTTTAATTGGTTAATGGCAAATAACTCATGATTTTTTATTCTATCTTATTATCACTCTGTTCATTTTGGCTCATTAGGAGCAAATGTGTGAAGGTTGTAATTTGTTATAACTGAAAATTATGTTTAACATTAAATTGTTTTCACAGAAAGTTTGCTCTCATATTCGCTCTACACGTGTATTGGTGATAGATAAAATATGGACTCTGCATGGAATTCAGAGTAAAATTTCTCAAGAGGTGAGTTTAGAGATTCAATGGATAATTTTATAGAAAAAAATCTATATCTTACTAAAGTCATCATTCAGAGAATCTCTAAATAAACATTATTATTATTATTGTTGTTGTTGTTATTCTTGTTTTGGTAGTGGGTATTGAACCCAGAGGCATTCTATCTCCGAGCTACACCCCCAGCCCTATTCTAATTTTTATTTGAAAACAAGGTCTTGCTAGGTTGCTGAGGGTCTCACTAAGTTGCTGAGGCTGGCCTCAAACCTGTGATCCTCCTGTCTCAGCTTCCCAAGTACTGGGATTACAGGCATGTACCACCATGCCCAGTATATAAAACTTATTTTAAAATGGAATGCTTTCATTTAAATATATATTTAAAATAAATTAATCCATCATACATTAATTATATCTCCAAGGTTGATTTCAAAAGTAAAAAAACAAAAGTTTTTTTTTTTGCTTTTCCATGGATTTGTGAAAATGTTCACATACACTTGAAGACCTTAAAAACTGAAAGTGAAGAACTAACCAAACATTACAAAAGAAATTTACATTTATCTAAAAAAATAGTTTTTAAATAACTATTTTCTGTAATGGAAACTGAGTCTACAGTCTAATCTATTTCTTCACTCTGTTCTTTATATAACTCATATAATATTTCACTTATAGAAAAAACAAAGACAAATTGAAGCTTGTGTTCAAGAGTAAGATAATTAGTTTTATGGCAGAACATTAAATTTATTTTGTTTGAAAAATCTAGTAGCTGGGTTTTTGAAACCGGAATGATTAGGAGAAAAGGGGTTTTAAAAAAAGACCTGACCATTGTCATTAGGGTCCACTTTTAAGCAACATTAGAACAGTAAATATGAGAAAGCATACATTTTTAAATCCTCTTTATTTATATGAATAAACCTGTTCATGAAAATGTCGCTTACTCCCCAGCACTGTCCTTCTGTTTTTTAGTATGTCGTGCGGTGCTCAGTACACATAGAGCTAGCTCACTTCCATTTTCCGTTAACACCAGTAGAACATAAATTGGTAATTGTGTGGTAACTATGCAATTAACTCATGTCACCACTGTACCTTTTCATTAGCATCACCGAGAGTCGTATTACCCTCTCTGTGACCTCAACATAAATGATAACATCCTTAGCTGTTAAAGTGAAAAAAAAAATTAAGTGAATTTAGTGTTGTGAAGGGTGATGGAGTGACAGCCTCGCAGGCGGAGTCTTTTTCATCTCTCACAGGGCACAGAGTGAAAATGCAAACCCCTCTAAGCAGCCTCATTAGTACATCTCACCTCTTTTCTTTTAGAACAGAAGATGTCTTACTTATTCCTTTGCTTGCTAATACATCTTACAAAGTTACCTATTGTGTTTGCATTTTTCTCCATGAAGGTTAATGGCTGCGAGAGCCCTCCCAGAGTCACGGGTACACCCATTTCCCCGCTCGCAGACAGTACCCATGCTGACTAGTACCCTAGGTGTATCTGATCTTCAGCACATCTCGTACTTTGGAAATTCTTATTATTAATTCTCACCTATTAAGTATCTACTTGGGGTGTAGCCAGAAACTACTAAACATTAAATTACTTTTAGAGGAAATTCATTCTTCTATTCAACCTTTGTCAGGTTTTTGTTCTTTAGGTTCATGTTTTTGCCGAAAATAAAATTGAAAACAGATTATGTATTCAATGATATAGCCTTTCCGGATTATGGGATGGTGGAGAAGGAAAGTCTTAATCTGGAATGCGGTGAGTATCTTATGATGAGAAGCATGTGCTTGGAAATCAGACCCACCTAGATTTTAGTACGGGTGCCAACCTTACCTGAACATGTAAGAATACAAGAAGGCATAGAAGAAGGACAAGATACTCTTTTATCTGTAACTTGAACAAGAATCGGTTATCTAGACAGAGAGATTAAGACATCGGCATATGAAAAGACCCTATTGTGAATATCTAAAGGAAGGAAAGAGGGCCCTGAGATGAAACCTAGGTGTGAGGGTTCTTCTTGGGTGGAAGAGCTGCAGAGAAAGACAGTCACCAGGCTCTGCAGGACTCAGCTGTGGGGAGGCTGCAGGTCTGTGTGTTCTGAGCAATAGGAAGTTGCCTCTGAGTTCTGTACATGCATGTGTTCTGTATGGTGTGTGTGTGTGTGTGTGTATGTGTGTGTGTGTATGTGTGTGTGTGTGTGTGTGTGTGAAGGGGGGAAGTTTGGGATGCAAAATGCAGTAAGGGATTTTAATAAAATTTGTGTTTTTAGAAGGTCACTTTAGTAGCAGTGTGGATAGCAGGGAGGTCAAAACTCTCTGTGGGGCATCAGCTAGAAAGCCCAGCAGTGCCTTCGGCCGGAAGCGAGCAGAGCCTGGGCTAGCCTTGGCAGTGGACAAGGACAGATGAGAAGAGGTTCAAGGGCCACTCAGGAGGCACACTGATGGGACATGGGTGTTGGGAGGCGAGACGACGGAAGACCTGAGATGACTCTCGGGTTCAGCTCCTTGAGCTTCTGGTTATCTACTCCCATGGGGAACAACACTAAAGAAAAACAGGTTCATGTGAGAAGACCTGAGATTTGTCCAGGTGACTTCCAATCTCTGAGAGTAGACGAGTCCACAGCATCTTGGATCAACTCTTTTAGTAACTCACTAAAACTACTTTTGTCCCCTTCAATCTGTTTTCCACAGTGAGGCTAGATCATCTTAAAAAACCGCAAGTTTGATTACAACACTTCTCCTGCTGCTTAAAACCCTCAAATGACTTCTTGTTGCACTTAAGATGAAAAAAAAGAAGAAGAAAAAGCCTGTGCGATCTCATTCCTTCCTGTTCTGTGGGCAGTAGATCATGCCCCCCTTGCTCTTTCTACATACGTCCTTTAGGTCGGCCTGCTTCTCATTTCTTGAGAGTACCACTCACTACAGTCTACACGCTCAACAGTCCTGGCTTGCTTATGTTCTATTCATCCTTCAGTTGTCAGCTCCACTTCTTCAAGGAGTCTTTTCTGCTATTTGTTCTCTCAGCCCTTGTATTTTCCTTTTACAGCATTTATCATTGTTTATAAATTTATAATTGTGACACTGCAGACTTCCATGTCTTTATGGAAAGTTATATATGGGTTGTTAGGATACTATAGTTTATTTGGATGTTGTGGTAGGCAGAATAATAGCTACCCTCCATAAAGATTTTCATTCTCTAACCTGGAACCTGAGAATATTTTAATTTACACGGCCAAAATAAGGAACTTTGTACATGTGAGTGAACTGAGGGTCCTGATGAGGGGTATGCATCAAGATGCCCTAGAGGACCCTATCTAATGTTTTTGTTTGTTTGTTTGGTTTATGTTTCTATTTTTCAGTGCTAGGGATTGAACCCAGGGGAATCCTACCTCTGAGCTACGCCCCCAGCCATTTGTACTTTTTATTTTGAAACAGGGTCTTGCTAAGTTGTAAACAGCCTTGCTAAACTGCTGGAACTGGCCTCAAACCTTTGATCCCCCCCGTCTCAGCCTCCCAAGTACTGGGATTACAGGCTTATGTCATTAACACTCAGTCTGTCTGATCTTATGAGTCCATGAAAGATTAGCTTCCCCAGCTGTGGTAAGAGAGAGATGAGGTGCCAGAAGCAGGGCCAAAAATATGTTACATTGCTGGTTTGCAGATGGAAGAAGAGGGACCCAAACCCAGAAACATGGTCATTACTGTCTGAAGCTGAAAAAAGTGAAGACATGGGTTGTCTCCTACAGCCTCCAGAAAGGATCACAGCATTGCTGCAACGTGAGTTTAGCACAGTGAGGCTTGTGTTGCGCTTCTGATCTACTCGACTGAGGTAATATGCATGTTGTTTGAAGATACTAGCTATTTGAAGATACTAAGTTTGTGGCAATTTGTTAAGGCAGTTGTAGAAAACAAATACAGAGGTGATTGTGAATTACATTTACACTAAGTTATTCAAAATATATTTCTGGAGCCAGACTTGGTGGGAGGCTGAGAAAGGAGGATTGCAGGTTCAAGGACAACTTAAGTAAGTAGTGGGACTCTCATCAACCTAGCGAGACCCTGTTTCAAAAATAAAAATAAAATAGGGCCCAGGGGTGTAGCTCGGAGGTAGAATGCCCCTGGGTTCAATCCCCAGTACCACAATAAATAAATACATACATACATACATATATTTCTGGTCCATTGGTTTTCTAATTTAGAAAGCACATCATTTGTGGGGTGTGGAGACATGCATCTGTAATCCCAGTGCTTGGGAGGCTGGGACAGGTTCGAGGTCAACATCAGTAACTTAGCAAAACCCTTTTTCAAAATAAAAAAATAAAAAGGGATGGGAGTGTAGCTCAGAGGTAAAACACCCCTGAGTTCAATCTCCAGTACCAAAAACAAAAACAAAACAGAAATCACACCATTTTATTAGGATGCTGAGTCTTAAGAAAATACAGTATTTTAAACTATCAATACAAAGATTATATTTAAGTTTGATCTTCTTAATTGAATTCACAGTAGTATTCAAAATATCAAATGTTACCCTTCAGGAAAAAAAAAAAAAAACTTCCAACACTCTACATTGGTTTCATCAATTGTGTGAAGGAGTTATGGAGTCAGGATTAAAATTTACTTAGATGGTTGTTACTTTTAGCATTTGATAGTTCTGACACAAAACTGGCATCATTTAACTTGATAGATTTTTCTTTTGTTAATGAGCCCAACATATTAACAATGATAATTTCTCAATTCCAAAAAAATATGGAATTTAAAGGAATGAAATTAATTTACCAGGATGGTTATTTGATGTAACAGGAAAAGTCACACATCGCAGTGTAATAGGTGAACATACCTTCACAGCCACACCTGTTCAATCTTTGCCTTTAAGCATCATCTTCTTAAATTAACTACATCTTTTTGGAATAGTTGCAGATGTTTCTTCATCAGATTTCTTTCTTTCTTTTGGTCAGTGACAGCACTATAACCACCATGGTAGATGGTAGAGGTCCATGAATATTTTCAACAAGTTACACATTCTTCATCAACTCGCGAGTAATAGACTTCCCTACTACATTTTTAGTAAATATGACTTTTCATTTTTTGCCTTTTTCTTTCCAAAAGTGTTTATGACAAAATGAAACAGCAGATTTTGTTGCATGTTTGACATGCCTGCTCATGCTCTCTCATTACATGTCCCTTGCTTCCTCTTGGCCCCAGTGACCAGTGTCCTGTGAAGCAGCTGGCGGGAGCAGCTCAGGGCCATCAGGGAGCATGTGTGTCATGCTACCACCATCACTAAGACCAGACGGAATTAACCGCCCGAGTCACTTGTGTCCATTAGTGCACCATGTAAAACATTACCCCAAATATCCCCAAGACTCTGCCCCAACCTGTACATTGATGAAGTTTTGTTATCATTCTACTTTCTTTAGGATGATTTTCTGAGAGACTTTTATGCTTTGCCTCCTTCAAAACTTAGGAGTATTATTAAGAAAATGAGGGAGGAGCCAGGTGTGGTGGCGCATACCTGTAATCCCAGTACTTGGGAGGCTGAGACAAAAGGATTGCAGGTTTGAGGCCAGCCTCAGCAACTTAGCAAGATCCTGTTTCAAAATAAAAAATGAAAACGTCTGGGGTGTAGGTCAGAGGTAGGGTGCCCCTGGGTTCTATCCCCAGTACCAAAAAAAAAAAAAAAGAAAAGAAAAAGAGAGAGAGAGAGAGAGAGAGAGAGAGAGTCATCTACATCCATTTCCTCTCTTGAAGCATTTCCAGTCCTGATGCTAATGGCACAGTACGTTTGCCAACAGTACATACAGGCCTGGTCATGTCTGAGTTCAGTTTGAAGAGCTTAGCCCCTTGTTAGGAATCCCTGCCATCTGCTTCTCCTCAGTACCCTGTGTTCCCAAGTCATTCCTCAGAATAATAGAAACTCAAAATTCAGAAAAATATAAAATGTATTATATAACTGCCATATTGGTCGCTCTCTTGAAACAACTTTGCTTTTCAAATTCATCTAATATGACTCTCAGTTCAAAAAGCCAGTTGTACCAGAAATGTGAATTCATTTTTTGAAACTGAAGTTCATGACTATTTTTGGTCTCAGATGCTTTGTGTGTCAGCCAGTTAATCATAGTCTATTCCAGGTAATTTTACTTCATTTAGGCTCCGTCCCAACTCCTCTGCCTTCACCTCACTAAAATGCCCAGTGACCAAACACTGAGCATCAATGGATCTGTGTTGTCTGCCTAACACTGTTTGCTTCTCCTGGGATGCTCATAATGCTGGAAGATTCTTGGTCCTTGGTCTACATACTTGTGGCTGAATTACAGGACTTGGCTAGAGCCACCTCTCTGAGCTACTTCACACCTCTCTCAAGGGCACACAGACCAGTGGCTCCCACTCCGTGCCACTCTACAAGGCTGCCTCAGGCCCATTTGCTTAGAGACACCATACCTTTTCTTCAGTTCCTACCTTACTGGCCACAGGAAGTTCTAACATCGTTCTGATAATAATCAGGTACGGACAGCCACTACCATATGCGTGTTTGAGCATCAAGAACCATACTTCTAAGTCAGAAATCATGCTATACTTAAATAGTTGGCATTACAATAAAATGAACTACATGTGTACCTACATGTCTTTGTGTTACTGAACTGGATGTGTTTTCTGTGCTGAAATTTAGGTTAAGGCTAAGCTTACTCGTTCATCACTGCCATTCTACTTTGTGTTCTTGCTTCTCTATATTTGGAATCTGGAATATTATCTTTTTCTTACTTTAGATTGCTTGACTTTTACAGAGTGTTTTATTGGTAGAAAATTATGTGACCTGAATTTGGAAGCATCATGGGATATAGAAGAATGACATACATGGTATTTAGTGAGAAATAGACTTGCTCTGTGTGGTTATGCAATTTTAAAAATTTACCTGGTGCATTAACAAGGCCACAGATATCAGAAAATATGGCAATGACCTGTCATCTGTAGGAGTAAATAGGGGAATGCATGTTTAGCAGATATTATGCCTTTTTTCGTTTTTCTTCTTTTTATTGGGGGCAGGGAACTAGGTAGTGAACCCAGGGTGCTCTACTACTGAGCTACATCCTTATCCTCTTTTATTTTTTATTTTGAGACAGACTCACTAAGTTGACAATGAACTTGCAATCCTCCTGCCTCAGTTTCCCCAGTAGCTTAGATTTCAGGAGTGGGCCACCACACTCCGGTATGCATTTTCCTTGAACTACTTTCAGAGCAGTAACAAGAGGAAATTCTTAACATTCCATTCTGATTCTTTATTGTCCACAAACATTAACTGAAGGAGTGTGCATTCAGAGCTTTGATTGGTACTGCAGCAGGTTAAAGAGAAGCAAACTACATGTCACTTTCCACCAAAAAATCTAGAACTCGACACAACAAAAACAGATTAGCAATTATTAAGGAAATGAATATTCATTATTCTGTGATTTCAAATAGATGATCAAATGTCTACCTTGTAGAAAAAGAACTAAATAAGCAGCATAGGATTATGAAAAGGAGAAAGAAGGTGACGAAGGTTGGAATTCCACAGATCCTCAAGGTTCAAAGGGGGGCATAACTATGCTTATGGATAAGACCTGTAGATACAGAGAAAAGAAAAACCATTCCAATTCCACCACTAACACAAACCTATGCTCCTATTCGTGTGTCACTGACTGATATAAACCTTGTGTAGGTCTGAATTCAGTATCTTTACCTCACCCTCTAAATATTCTTCTTTTGGGTTTTCAATACTGATGTCTATCTCACAGATTTTTTTTAAAAAAATGAGAGAATAGTGTTACTTCAATATGAGTCAAACATAATTACAAAACAAAATACAACAAAAATTTTTAGCCTATAGTTTCAGTGATCAGACGGCCCCGGACATCACTATCTTTGTTCAGTAAAGAAATGTTGGGGTGTGGGGCAGACCTGAAGGGTAAGTTGTAGTTCCTGCTTCCTGGGAGCTTTTTGTTTTCATTTTCTTAGCACTCCTTCCCCTTTCCAGGTAACATCAGAATGTTCCCAACTCCACCCACACACAACCTTTGGGACCTACTTTACCCGTCCCTATGGGTTCTAGTAGGTTATGATGAGTTGCTATTCAGGGCACTCTGCTCCAGCCTAGCCCATTCTCCAGACATAGACAGGCACATCTCTGACTATGCTAATGATACTTTTCTATCCCTTTGATCATAATGTCCAAAGAGCAAACATGTGACTCAAATGGGGACCGAGTCCTTCCTTAAGTTTCTACAGTGGAAGGAAAATATAATTCTTTCACCTTGAATCCTAAGCTTATGAGATACAAACCCAGACTAGTTCCCCTTTGTATAGAGGCATCTAAGACAGAAATACAAAAATGAAAGCCTAGACTAGTGACGGTGGTGGATGACGAGGGAGTAGGAGAGGAAGATTAAGCTAGAGTACTGCTGCTGTTTGAATTCCAAGCTCCAGCATTTGTTGCTAAAATATGCTCTCTTCCTGTCTTCCTGTGGTTTAGTTATATGAGCCAATATATTTCCTTTTGTATTTAAGTTATTTCGAGTTGGATTTCTGTCACTTGCAACTGAAATTGTCACAATACAAGATTTGAGATGTACATGGGAGAGCTATAGAATATAATAGAATTACACGATTCAGTAGAAGCTCATAGAAGTGAGGGATATGTGTGGATTGATATCTTAACCCATTTCAGCTGCTCTAGTAAGATGCCACAGATTATAAACAATAGGAATTTATTTCTCACAGTTTTGGATACTGGGAATACCAAAATCAGGTTGCTGACAAATTTAGCATCTGGTGAGGACTTGCTTCCTGGTTCATAGATGACCGTCTTTTCAGTGGGTCCTCACACAGCAGCAGTGAAGTGAGTTCTCTGGGCCTCTTTTATGAGGACGCTAATCCCATCCATTCATGAAAGTTAAGTCCTCCGAAGGCCCACCTCCAATGCCATCCCATTAGATGAGGTTTCAACGTGAATTTGGGAAGGACACCAACATTCAGTCCATAGAGATGGAGTCCTAAAAGAAGGAATCATAGTGTACTAAACTTTGATTAGGATTTTGAATGGGAAATAAGGTTTTGCTGGCAAAAAGAAAAGAACAAATTCTCTCTTTGTTTATGTAAGTCACTAAGCAATAGAATGGAAGCAGAAAGATTGAATTACACATATGGATTTCAATTACACAGCAATCTTTGAATAAGAAGTGTTAGTTCATTTTGTCACACTACCTGAAAATTCATTAACCAATCTCAATTGGGGATAAAAGTCTCTTAAAATATTAAGGCTCTCAAAAAGATTACTACTCATTAATACTATAACAAAATTAATGTGGCTATTTGAATTCCTCATAAATACAACTGATATCAACCAAATTGAAGGAATGGGTATTTGTGATAAGGAGCCCAAATCTAAGAAAAAACATTATACTCAAAAAAAAGAAAGGAAGAAAGACAACTTGCCTAAAACTTACCAGTTCTTACCCTAAAATTGCAATAATTGATCCAGTGAAGTATTTGTACAGTGATAGTAAAATAGTCGCATGCATTTGAAATTATCCGTTGAGTGAAGTATATTGATTCCTTTAAAATTTTGGTAATTGAATTCTCCAGAAATTGTATTATGCCTGACCTTCTTGGATCAACATTGTGTCTAATAGGTTATCAGTATATAGGATGTAGAAATATGTGAGAAACCCTTGCTTTGGTGAAAATTACAGATATTTTTGAATGAAGGTTTTAAACTCACATGTGGTAACCTATGATTAAGTGTGGTTCTGTGTGGTTTTTCTCTACTTTTCTCCAAAGTCACTTTTTTTGGTTTTGTTTTTTGAGGGTAGAGGTGCAAAATTCCAGTTTGTGTTGAGAAAGTTCAGAAAAAATTGTCAGGTAGAACAATTTGTTCTGTTCTTGGGGAGCTTTCGCATTCTATTTCATCCCTCCTGCACATCTAGTTGCCCCAGGCTTAGCTGATGATTCCTTCCTGGAAGAGCCTTTCCTACCAGGTTATTCTTTGTCTACATCTATCTAGGCTAGATGTCACCCTTAGTGATGGATCTCTGCTCAACTATGGAAAGCTTCTTTCTGGCTAGAATTCAATTCACTGAGCCTTCTTCAGATGCTTTGCAAGTTACATAGAAAATTGTGATTTTTTTTCTTTCTAGGTTTTTCTTGCTGCATGCTTTTGTTTGTGTTTTGTGCTGCTGGAGATCGAACCCAGGGCCTTGTCTGGTATAGGCAAGCACTCTACCTCTGAACTGAAGTGGAGAAAACTTAAGGCAAAAATAATATCCACTTTACATAAATTCTTTTAGAGTGTACAAGAGGAAGTCTGAGCCTTTCACTCTGTATGTATCATACCTCAGGAAAAAAAATGAATTTTTGTTTGTCAAGAGACACTTTAAAGAGCATTAAACCCAGCAAGTTGAGGTATGATACAAGACATTTGCAACACAAATAATTCATAAAGCCTTAGTACCTAGACTATGTAGATAATCCCTATAAATCAGTAAGAACTGAAGAGGCACTGTATAAAAAAGGAGTTATATGTGGCCAACAAGCATATGAAAAGGTGACCAACACTATTGTCAAGGAAATGTAAAGTTTAACCACAATGGATGCCATTAAATATCTGCTAATAGACAAAACTTGAAAGTCTGGCTATACCGATTTTGAGGAGGGTAGATAGCAAAGGAAACTCTCCTCCAATGACAGATGGAGATACATACTGAAGTAAGTGCTGTGGGAGAAAACGTTCTGCTTTACAGTTGAAGATACACTTAGAGTAAACCAGCAATTACACTCATAGATACACTTCCTAGAAACAGTCTTGCCCATATTCTGCACTGTGCACGTGCAAGGATCTTTATAGTGATTTTGTTTGTGATAGCACTGAACTGGAAATAACTCAAATGTCCATTGATAGTACAATGGGCAGATACATTTATATATGTATTCATTCAAACGTTATATAGCCATGAAAATTAACCCAATGCAGATATGCACAACACGAATAAATCTCAAGAACATGAGAGGAAGAATCAGGACAGAAATGAATGCATATGTTATGATTCTATTTATATGAAAATCAAGTCCAGGGAAAACTAGAATATACCATGAAGTGTTCATTCTGAGATAGTAGAAGTAGCAGCAAATGCAAGAAGATAAAATGAGAAGGGTGAATGGTAGCTTGCTTATAGACAAAACTCTGTTTCTTGACCGGTGTGGTACTTATTTGATTGTTCACTTTATAATTATTCCCTTATCTATAATGAATAAACATTCATTTGTATAACACACTCTCTAATTTCACAATAAAAATGAAATACAAATATTTTCTTATTATTTTCAAGAAGGGATAGTTATTAAGCAGTAAAGACATTCAGACAAGAAATGTTTGACTCTCAAATTTGTGCTTTTGTTCATTTATTAAAACGCACAAACAGCCAGGCGTGGTGGCGCACGCTTGTAATCCCAGTACTTGGGAGGCTGAAACAGGAGAATCGCAGGTTCTCAGCCAGTCTCAGCTACTTAGTGAGGCCCTCTGCAATTTAGTGAGACCCTGTTTCAAAATAAAGAATAAAAAATAGGCTGGGGGTGTAGCTCAGAGGTAGAATATCCCTGGGTTCAATCCCCAGTACTGCAAACACACACACACACACACACACACACACACACACACACACACACAAATACCACACAAATACCCCATGGTTTTGAGGATAGTATTAAATATATAAAACTCCCATTATAGAATATTCATACCAGTATTCTGAATGAAAAGCTTCATTCGTTGTAGACAATTAAACTCTATTTCATATATGTGAGTTTAGTTTTTTCCATACATATTTGTTTATTCTTTTGTATTCTTAAAATTTGATGTGTCCATATTTTTCTTGGCTTGAAACAGGACAAAAAATGCACTTAGAAGTCAGGGATTAAAGAAATCAGTTTTGATCATCTTTGCTATATGTAACTGCCACGGAATAATTCTGTAATTCACTAGGTTTAATGAGAAATTATTATGTAAATGAACATTTCTAGAATGAAATGTTGGAGTCGAAAATAAATGTCAATTATTTTAATGTTTTCTTTAGTTATCAGATTGTCCTCTAAATTTTTATCATCATCTTCTTAATACTTTATTCATTGCTTCCATATACTTTGATGTAAAAAGTTCACCATTCATAAAGCTAGCAACAAAATTACACAAGAGGAAAGTATTATGTATTTGAAAATCAATTCAGAGCGAATGTTTCATCTGGGCAATATGTGTAGATGATCCTCTCATTTAAACATTGTGTTCAATCTCATAGACAATGATGTCACAAATACCTAGCAAAATACTTTACTAACAATAAAATTATTGTGTTATACAAATGTACTACTACCCTCATAAACCTGCTTTCTGATCAATCCTTCCATTTTAATATGTTGAGAATATCATTGCTTATGGGGGAGAAATATACCATGTAGATTATTTTTCAGAGCTTTTCATTTATTTTCTTCCTTTTGTTACACAGTCATATAGCAAAATATTCTATTGAATTTACACATTTCTTTTACTTCTGTCTATAAAATCCCAATAAGAATATACATAATAAGTTTTTATTTTGTTATGACCATATTAAATTATAAAATTGGTTTTATTTGAATGCTCAGAAATACCTCTATCTAAAAGAAAATTCAACTTTCTAAAAAACATATTCAGAATATTTTTTTTTTTTGCAGTACCGGGGATTGAATGCAGGGGAGATCTGCCTCCGCACTATACCCCCGGCCCTATTTTTTATACTTTATTTTGAAACCGAGTCTCACAAAGTTGCGGAGGGCCTCACTAAGTAGAGAGAGAAAGAGACAGAGAGAGAGAGAGAGAGAGAGAGAGAGAGAGCTGAGGCTGGCCACGAACCCGGATCCTCCGATCTCCGCCTCCCAAAGTACTGGGATTACAGGCATGCGCCACCACGCCTGGCTATATTCAGAATATTTTTAAAGTTTGTAAATAATCTATAGTATCTAAAAGCAATACATAGCTAACATTTTTGTAATTGCTTTTTTTAAAAAATGAAATGATCTCCCCCAAACTTTTTTTTAGTATTGAGGATTGAACCTACTGCCTACCACATTCTCAGCAAACACTCTACCATTGAACTATCCTCAGCCCTTTTTAAAAATATTTTTTTGAGACAGGATCTCCCTACATTTTCTAGACTGGACTCAAACGTCCAATTGTCCTGTTCAGCCTCCTGAGTGACTGAGATTACAGGCCTGCTCCACTATACCCGGCTGATCTTTCTCTTTATAAAACCTGGGATATGCCTTTTCATATAATTATGAAGCCCAGCTCTTCAAAGTATATATTCATTAATATATGTATATTGGTTGAAAGGTACTATATATACATAAGTATGAGTAATATATATGGGTATTTATAAGAAACTCATCCATAATTATACAACCTTATGTCTACCCACTTGGGGATTACATTTGAAAGAAGCAATTAACTTGAAAATGTGAGGATGACATAACTTACAATAAATAGCAAGGACCATTGTGTGTATTTCTTATAATTAGTACACAATAAAATGAGGAAATCTCTATGCTTTTAAAAAGCATAAAATTAAATGTTTATGTATAAGAAATTAAAATGTCTTACATGAGCTTTATAATTATGAAAATATTTAATAAGTATACGAATTAGTATTTATTTTTTAAAACATATCAATTTTCAATTATTTGCTAAAAAGACTCAGGTGTATTTCCCTAAGTAGCCACCAGATGGCTACATGGGCCCTTTCTTAGTTTAATTTAATTCAGGTTTTTTTTGTTTTTTTGTTTTTTGTTTGTTTTGTTTTGTTTTCCTACAGAATTAAAGATTGAAGCAATTCTTTACATAATTTTGTGGGACTGTGCAAAAACTTAAAGTATGAGATAATAGATATTAGTGCAATTACATATATGTTTATAATTGTTTCTTCTGATTTTAATGAATACTAACTAACATAGATGAATCTTAAAGAACTCCCAAATCAAAGAATTTTAAAAATTTAAGTATCTAGTTATCTATTAAGTCAAATTCCTAGTTTTACAGGTTGAGAACTTGAGATGCAAAAGACTTCCATTTTCCCACCATTTGGGGCTTATTTTCACTGGCAAAGTCTAAATGCATTACCAAGATAATTCAAATGTAGGATTAGGAAAAGACATCAACACTACCTGTAAAACTATTCTATAAATAAACAAGAGGCTAATTTCTTTTAATTATTCAGGAAATTATATTTAAATACAAGTTTGCTTATATTCTGTCAGTGCATTTATAAGAACAAATAGGTGGAAAAAAAAAGTCTAAAACATTTCTTTTTTCAGTACTGGAGGTTGACCCCAGGGCCTCATGCATGCTAGGCAAACACTCTATCAAAAAGGTACACCCCTTGCCCGGCGTGGTGACGCACGCTTGTAATCCCAGTACTTTAGGAGGCGGAGACCGGAGGATCTGGGTTCGCGGCCAGCCTCAGCTCTCTCTCTCTCTCTCTCCCTGTCTCTCTCTCTCCCTCTCTCTCTCTCTCTCTCTCTC
>PVJS01009023.1:0-27553 GCA_004027185.1 Glis glis
CCACCAGAAAGACCATTCCTTATCTTCTTCTTCATACACCATGAACAGCATCAAAGTCCACCATGAACATATTTGGCAGAGCCACCTGGCTAACACATTTGTGTCCTGGATGAAATAGAATCCGAGAAAATGAAAGGCCCTGCATTTCCAGCTAAGACACTAAAAGTAGCTCTTTACCTTCCTGTAAAATCTATGAGTGAAAATTTCTCCAGTCTTAGAAAAAGCCACAGATGCTGGGCACCCACACACAAACATACATACACACACACACACACATACACATACACACGCACCTAATCACACATATACACACATACTTACACACACATACACACACATGCAAACACATACACACATACATACATACACACGTACACACATATACACATACATACACACATGCAAACATACACACACACATACACACATATACACACAAACATACACACACATACACATACACACACATTCACACATTCACATACACATACACACATACATACACACACACGTACACATACACACACACACACAATATCCCTTAAAAACTGATATCCATAAAGCAGTGAACCTAGCATAGGAGAGGGGTGAGCAGAGGAGAGTGTCCTGGAGAGCAGCCAGGAGAAGTGTGAAGATGGCGTCTGCACAACAGGCCTGGAGAGCAAACAGGCGAGGCCCATGCTCAAGAGTTACAAAAGCAGAATTGAGGTGATCTTAGTTTCAATTTAGTGAAAAATGGGTCTGAGGAGTGTTGGAGAATGTGGGAATATTTAGCCAGCGATCATAAATAAGGCAAATAATAACAACAAAATGATGATAATAAAGGGCAATTAATACCACAAAATACAAACAATTTAATAATAGTGCTTGACTTGGCTCTGAATTGAAATATATATATATATATACATATATATACACATGTATATAAACTATATAAGCATGTACATATATAGTACATGATATAATGCTATGGTTTTCAAAACATGTTTTGAAAAATTAAAAAAGAAAGCTTTTTCTATAATAAATAAAAATATGTAACTAGGAAAAGCACAGTACTTACTGCTGGTGCATTAAAAATTATATTATGTGGAAAAGCTATATGTCAAAATACAGCAAATACTGTAAAGATTTTTATGTGTTTTGACAGTAATTCCATTCACAGCAATTTATCATAAGGAAACAATTCAATAAGGCAAATGCTGTTCATTATAGAATTATCTATAGTAGCAACAAACACAAAATAATGTCTAACGAGAAAAGAAAGATGAATAAATTATGGCAAACTTAAGGATATAATAGGATTTGTAACTAAACTATGTAATTACAAACAATATAGAAACATAAGAAAATGTTTATGCTATAGAGATAAATTTAAAAAGGAAGAATATAAAATTGTAGATTCAATGTGATTGCTATAATTTAAAACTATGCTTTCATGTGGGGGAAAAAGACAGCAAGAGGTAAAAGCAAAAAACTAATATAAAATGAAGTAGAAATGCACAGAAAAAACAATCAGCTTGTTGAGCCATCAGTAAAGACTATAAGCTGGGGAAAGCGATCGCAACCTTTCATGGAAAAAGTGCTAATATCCTCCCGTGAACCTATGCTGCATGTCTAAACATTCCAAATTTAGAAGTTGAAAACAAATCAATTTATTTACTTAGCTCATGGTTCTGAGTTTACTTTTGGACTGGGTATTTGGTTCTCCTTGTTTCTGGGGGGCTTGCCTGTGTTGCTAGGTCTAGGTTGTCCTTAACAATGATGACTCATCTCTGCTCCCCGTTGACTCTCCTCCTCTAGCAGGCTAGCCAGGGCTGGTTCACCTGGCAATGTCCCAAAACACTGAGAGAAGAATGCAAGGTCTCTGGAGGCCTATGCTTGGAACTGGTACAAGAGCTGTGCTGCCGTCTATTCATCAAAAATTCCCAAGCCTAACCTTGGTTCAAATGGAGGGAAAACTGAACTCCAACTCTTCATATGAAGAGTCACAAAGTTATATTATGTAGGGAGTGGGTTTAGGAATGAAGGAAGGAATATGGTTATTTTTGTAATCTTCTATAATCTATAACACATAAAAAAGTTTTGTTTTAAGAGAGAAAATATACAATGGAGTTTTATTTAGCCATAAAGAAAAATGAAGTAGGCACAATGGTGCATACCTTTAATCCCAGTATTTAGGAGCCTGAGACCAGAGGATTGCAGGTTCTATTCCAGCCTTGGCAACTTACTGATACCCTTAGCAACTTAGCAAGACCCTGTTGCAAAATAAAAAATAAAAGGGCTGAGGGTTTAGCTCAGAAGTAGAATGTCCCTGGGATCAATCCCCAATATTAAAAGAATGAAATTATGTCATTTGCAGGAAAATGGATAGAACTGGAAAGAGTATCATGCCAAGTGAAATAAGCCAGACACATATTGTATGGTGCTTTGAACCATATAAGTATTTTATAATTATAATACAAAATTATAGCAAAATGAACAAAAAACATAAACGTTTCAAAACTCATAAGCAAAATCAAACTTACCACCTATTTAATTACTGGCTTATCCAACAATAACAACAAAAAATTTCAAGTGGCAAAAACCCAGTGATTTCCTGTTCATCTTGAGTGAAATTTAAAGACCAAAAGAGAGCCGGGTATGGTGGTGCATGCCTGTAATCCCAGTAGTTGGGAGGCTGAGACAGGAGGATCCCAGGTTCGCAGTCAGCCTCAGCAATTTAGCAAGATCCTGTTTCAAAATAAAAATAAAATAGGTTTAGGGGTGTAGCTCAGAAGTAGAACACCTCTGGTTTCAATCCCCAGTACCAATAAATAAATCAATAAGTAAACAAATAAATCAATAATCAAAAGAGCTGGAGGAATAAAGACACTATATATAACTGGCTAAAGTAACTTTATAAACATTAAAAATATAAAAAGTAAATAATTATGAAACTAAATGAATTAATTAGAACCCCATAATGATAAGTTTGAATTAGAAATGTCATTACAAACTCATGATTTACTTTCTCTAAAACAGTGATATTCTTAAACATATCCACTAAAAGACAGAAAGGCCAAGAAACAATAAGCAACCATCAACTAAATCCCATGGGGATGGGGGAGATCCCTAGCTTTCAAGTTTGATCTCAACACACTATTTTCCATTAAAAAGGAACCAGAAACCATTGAGGTGATGGCTACATTCAGGATTAAAAAAGGAAATGTAGAAGATGAGCTGATAGCCAGTAGTCCATCAAAGTCTACTCTAGTCGCATCCAAAAAATAGAAAATCCAACTTCAAAAGCCCTTTCATAGCAAAGATGGACAAACTGAGTATCCATAAAAATAAAACCTGCAATAGGTCGATGCCGTTCTAATATGCTAAGATCCTTGAGTGCAAAATGATGTCTTAAAAGTATATTAATCACTTTGGATGATGGTAAATAAATAATTCATCACTTAGAATGAGTAAATAAAGAAGAAACAACCAAGCATTTAACTAACATGTCTCTCCTACATAAAACAAAAGCTCACTGTACAAAATATTTGACTGTAACCTCAAAGGAGAGAATAGCCAAATATCATGTGTCTCCTTATAGAGAATACACCACATATAAAGTGTTTCTGCAGAAGTAGCAAGCCTGAATCAGATCAAGACATACAAATAATATGTTTTTCAATAAATAAATTATAAGAACAAAAATAATGAATTATATAATGTATATATTAAAAGATATGGAAAAATAAATACAATGGTGTGTGTGTGTGTGTGTGTGTGTGTGTGTGTGTGTGTGTGTTACTGGGACTGGGGATTGAACCTCTGAGCTACACCCCCAGCCCTATTTTTTTACTTTTTTATTTTGAAACAGGGTCTTACTAAATTGCTGAGGCTGGCCACAAATTTGTGATCCTCCTGTCTCAGCCTCCCAAGTACTGGAATTACAAGCATGCGCCACCACGCCTGACTTAAATACAGTGTTTTGATCTATCTGAATATGGGTCCAAACAAACCAGCATTAAAATACTGTTATATTACTGAGGAAATCTGAACATGAATTTGATATGGATAATATGAAAGAATTATTTCTAATTTTTATATATGATAAAAATATTGTGGCTAAGTTTAAAAGAGAATCCTTTCCTTTTAGCCACATATGCTGAAATATTTACAAATAAAATCATACTTTGTTTTGTGTTTGTTTTTTCAAAATAATCCTATCCTGAGTTTGTGGAGCAGAAGGAGGTGGAGGTGAGGCAGATCACAATCAAGGGCAATATTAAGTGACTTTATCAACTCTAAGGTACATCTACCCACTTCCAAAAAGGAAAAATAAATACTAGTCATATTCTCCAAATTTTCTTCTTGGAATATTCTCCCTGTACAGGTGGTTGAAGTGAAATGCAGAATTTGCCTTCCATTTATAATTTTAAAAATCAATTTTGTTAAGACAAAGAGAAGGTATTTCATGAAATATCATCTAATTTACAGTTCAAATGAAGTGAACTGTATGTCTTTCAGCCATCCTTCCTCTCCTTCACACTTTTCTTTTTGTATAGAATTCTCCACTGCCTACATTTATACCTCTGCTTCCTTTACATGTTATTTACTTGCTTGCCTTCCAAATAAATTCATCTTGAAATAAATTCACCCACAAGGGAAGTTTATTGAGGAATTGCATTATGAACATCCATGGTGAGTATCAAACTTCAGAAGTTGGACCTGTTAGTAGCAAAATTCAACGGCAACCGTTCCTCTGCAGTACAGTCTTTTAATAGTTATCTACTGGTATGTGTAGAAAGATTCAATCACAACAGTAACACCAGAGTTCTCACATGGTCTCAGTGTTAAATAACTCAGCATAATAAATTTAGCTGTTTTCACATGAACCACTGATGCGCAAAAATAATTTCCTGCTAATCAGTAATAATGACTATATACCCAGTGAGTCACCGTTACACTTTAAGAAGAAGACTGTGCTAATGCGTGAATAATTATTGACCTGATTAAGTGTCCAATCCTGCTCTTGGAAAAAAAAAGTACACATCATTTAACAATTCAGCTGTATATTGTCTGTGCGATAAAAGCAAGAGGTAATTTGGATAACTAATGCGCCAGCTAAATTGTGTTAGGCAGTTCCCAAAAGTAGATGATTTTCATCTCTCTTAAACATTGCAAGAACCTACATTTTTCTCTGCCTTGTGTCCTTAATGTGCTGCCAACTATTTTCTAATTTTTTCCCCCTAGAGGCAAGAGGGAAAAAGAATTCGAGAAAATGAAGTAGATGATAGGGTTTTATCTGTCTCTAAGTTAAAAGGGCTTGGGGTTCAGAGAAAAAAGCTATTACAAGTTAACTCTACAGAACATTCCTCCACAAGGCAGCATTTTGGTGCTGCTAGAAAGGTAAGCCTTTTTGGTAAACAAGAAATGCACAGGATTCCAGATAGTTAACAAAGACTAAATTGGAGTGTGATGAAGAGCAAAAAGCTATTATTTGTCAGGTTGCAATTGTCTCTGATCAAATTGTTACCTGTTTGTTTCCCTAAAATTATCTCCCATTAAGTACAAAGAGAGAGCAGTTTTGCTCTCCAGAAATGTCTTGACATTGTAAATCAGATCAGAGATACAAAGAGGAATGCAATCTGGACAGAATAACGATACTCCTTTATGAATGAGTGTGCTGAGATTGTGAATGCTATGTGATCAGCTGGCTAAATACTCTGGGTCACAAAAACATGCCTACCATTAAAGTTTTCCCTGAAGAAATAGTTTGAACCCTGCAGCAAGTCTGTTGGGACAGTATCATCACAGATCTCTCTGAACATCACTCTCTAAACGTTTCAGTTTTATTGGGACGAAGGGAATTAACCCACAATCATTTAAGGAACATGGACAGCAAAGCCATATCTTTCCTTAAGAAGAAAGCTTTGCTACCTACTGTGATTCTGTTCATCACCCAATGTATACCAAACCCATATAACAATAGCAGGTATTCCTGTGACTGACATTGAACCAAAACAACTTCAATGCTCCTGATGGCTAATGCAAGGGCTTTCCAGAAATATCTGAAAACCTTTGCTGCAACTCTGCAAAGGGCAGAACACTTTTTTTTGAATACCACATCTGGACATAATCAAAGATGGAAAAAACATAAACACGAGAGCTGTCTTCATTTTAGGGATGTTGTTCTTATATCTTCGAACCATTCGCTTTAATTTTCAGAGAACATGTGAAGCTATCTCAGAGGCACTTTGAAACGACGCAGTAATATTGAGTTTGGGTCTCACGAGGCTAGTATATCTATAAGCTGTTTGCACCTCAATATTAACTCCAGGCTTTAATCATTTAACCTTTCAACTTCTCGCTTATTGAATGGCATTCTCTCACATCATGCCAGAAGAATACCAAGTTGTCCACTGTATTACATTAATGATTCACTGAAAAGGTTCTTTCTGTTCACTTCATACTGTAAATCATACCTCTACATGATAACACCACACAATAATTGTCATTCAGATGACTCTCGGTCCTTAATAAAATTATGATAAAATGAGCATTATGCTTAGTTTAAAAAGGCAAACCAGCAAATAATACATTTTAAATGGACTTCTATCTCAAATGATCAAAATATAAAGCTATTGAAACTAAAGAATAATTTGGTTTACCAAGAAAATTTAATGGCCTCAAACTATTTATTCTCTACTATGTTGTATAAACCAGACACTACTATAGCAGCATAATATTTATCAAGATAGTTATTCCAGTATAGACTTTTTATAACTCTAAAGAAAATGAATATAGTATTTCTTCCTCTGGAATAGACTCTTCTATACTTGACCAGATTTAGATCAAGCAAAAGGAATGTTGAATGATGCAAGAAAAATGTTAGAAGATGAAATTGGCTAAGGCCTTGATACACATGTACACATATTCCTTAAGTAATGAAGTACTGAATTTGTCAGGAAGTGTTTCCTTCATCCACTCAAGGATGATTGGAAGCAGGCTTTAAAGAATGGACATGTGCAGATGAGCTGGTTTCATTAGAAACTGTCACAAGCTCAAAATCCCCCTGCAAGAACAGAATAACTTCCTCCTTAACAAAACAGGTAACTTGTGAAGAGGCACAATGAACATCTGGGCCTGCACAAAGAACCCTAAAACTCTCCCTTCTTTCCATCCAATCAATAAGCAACTTCTCTCCTCCTCCTTCAAGTTCCCCAGCTACTAACTAGTTGGGAAGGTAGGTCCAAGTTTTCTGCTCCTTACCTCCTTGCTGGTCAACCCCCCCAAAAAAAACCGGTGCCACACTATTGTCTTCTATATGTGTTGGTCAAGCAGGGAGCCCTTGCTCAGGATCAAAGATATCATGATGGCTTAGCACACAGAGATGAAGTTCCTGTTTGTCTTGGATTGATTAGTATGGCAGGATTGGTGTTGCTCTTGAATTGGATTCCATTACTATATCTCTATGCTAATTCTGAAACCATCTCTGCAGGACTTGAATATCAAGAGACCTAAAGTATATATCCTGCCCTCTTGCCAGGTTAAGGGTTTGGATCCAGGTAAGTCATATAAACACACATTCTTTATCTCATCACTGAAACAGAAATATCTCTCATTAACATTCCCAGTTCTCTGTTTCAGTTGGAATCACTACCTTGGTGAGATCTGCCCTCATGGTACTGCATGGACGTGTGAGGACCCTTCCTCCCTCTTCTTAAGGTCAGAGTAACTGTGAACCTCTACCACACATGCATACTCTCAGGGTACAACAACAGTTAGTGAAGGCCCTGGAGCAGGGATGGAGGGAAAGCGTTTTGGTACAAGAAATATGCCATAATACTTTGATTACCTAAGATAGAATATTGATTTATAATTTAGGCCAGGATCTTTTTAAAACAAATAATAAGCCAGGCATGGTGGCACACAGCTGTAATCTCAGTACTTAGGAGGGTGAGACAGTTTCAAGGACAGCCTCAATAACGTAGCAAAACTCTCAGCAACCTAGCAAGACCCTGTTTCAAAAACAACAAAATAATTTAAGAGGCTGGGGGTGTAGCTCAGAAGTAAAATGCCCCTGAGTTCCATCCTCAGTACCATGAATAATAATAATAATCATAATAATGAAACAAAAGTAAAAAAATAGTCTGTCCCACATAGTTCCCAAATAACTTATTGAAGGTGAAAATTAGAGAAATAGTGAAATTAAAAGTATATTTTTAAAAAGTTCACCAGAAAAACTAAGTTGAGCAAATGGAGAAATAAAAATATTATGCCAGGAAATCTTAGCTCAGGAAAAATCCTAAGGTATTATGAAAATGCCTGGCCCACTGAAAGAAAGAAAGGAAATGCCAACAGTTATATTATACTCATCATCAAAATTTAGAAAGTTCATTGTCAGGAGACAAAGTTTTTCTTCATGTGAGACCTGAAAGTAATTTCTAGAGGACAAATGGGAAAAATTCATTCTTTGGGTCAAGACAGTTTTCTTTGAGACCAAGGACAGACGATATCCCAGGAGGATACATCATTCAAACGAGGGTTTTTGGCTCTTTGCTTTAATCCATGTGATCTTACCTCTTTAATATGAGATGCTGTGAAGGATCTCTCTAATTGCTACTGTCTCTTGGGCCTTGTATATACATTTCTACATGGAAGGCAAAATTGGAGATTTCTGATGATTAATTTTATATGTGAATTTGAGTGGACCATATTTGACATCATTTCTGAATGTGTCAGTGATATTGTATCTGGGTGAGATCAGCATTTGAACAGGTGGACTCAGTAAACTAGATTGCCAGCCTTAACACCAACACAGAACAAAAGGCCGGAACAAAAGAGGATCTCCCCATTCTCCTTCCTCATTGCTTGAGTTGGAGCATCTCATCTCAAACTGCCCCCAGGCTGGTGTTTCCTTCACTAGCTTTTTTGGTTCTTAGGCCTTCAGACTTCAGTGAAAAATTACATCACATGCTTACCTGGATCTCCAACTTGTAGAGAGCAGATCCTGACTTGTCAGTCCTCATAATTTTGTGAACCCATTTCTCATAATAAATCTCCTATCTCAGCCAGGGTATGGAGGCACATGCCTGTAATCCCAGTACTTGGAAGGCTGAGACAGGAATATCCCAGTTTCCAGGCCAGCCTTAGCAATTAAGCGAGGCCCTCAGTAACCCAGTGAGACCCTGTTTCAAAATAAAAAATAAAATAGGACTATGGAGTTGTAGCTCAGGGGTAGAACACCCCTGGGTTCAATCTCCAGTACCACACAAAAATAATAAATAAATAAATAAATAAATAAATAAATAAATCTCCTATCTCTCTTCTCTTTCTCTCTGTCCTGTTTCTCTTGAGAACCTCAACACAAGATTCAAATATATAAGAACAATTTAAATTATCCAATAGCTAAAATTTTACTCATCTTCCATCACAGACTGTTGACCTATTATCATTCTTACTGACAACTTCAATTCTATAAGAAGAAGAAAAGGAGATATGAATTTAGCTTTCTAACTTTCTGAAGCTCTCTTCAAAAAGTGGAGTGGGCAAGAAGATAAGAAACATAGACCTAATTGAGCTTTACTAGACACTGCGGATTTCTATTTTTCTTTCTCTGCATGCCCTCTTATAAGACATTTGAATTCAGTCAGTATTTACGGAGCAGCCACTCAAGATGGGTTCAGACAGTGCTAGAAGCTATGAGGGTTGAAAAGAAAATATACAGAATGTTTTCTTCCTAGAATACCTTAAATTCGTATTAGAGAGAAAGCACACATAGAATTTTTTAAAACATCGAAGACTCTTACATAGCAAACTATTAAGTAAGAACATATATATAAATCATACGATTTGAAAGGAACAACTCATAGAGCATATAGGAGTTGAACCCCAACTTGAAATTTATTTGGTAATCCAGGCTGGAGCAGTAGCATCGGCCAAGACCGGGGGAGGGAGGGAAACACATCAACATTAGACTATTGTTGGAGATTAGGAGCTGTGTACTGGAAGGACTACAGAGCTGACAGCAGGAGATAAATAGGGATCATGATAATTAACAGCAAATAGAAGAATAATGACATACAGTGGTCAGAGGAGGAAGCATAAAAGTTTCCCTAGATTAGCCAGAGCATGCAATTTATACATTGTGTCACCACATAAATTCTTATACTATAAACTGAGACATTGCTTAGTTTCCACATCTTTGTGAGTCTGCTGAAATTGCCGAGGTAAATTGTATTTCCTCCCCACACTGACTGGCAGAGTGAGTCACAAACCCTGGCAAGCTCTGAGGGCAAGACATGTTTTACTTTTGCCTGAAAACATTAGCAGCTATTAAAATAATTCTCTTCATCTCAGCTGTTATACAATAGACAGGAAATGCATGGAAGAAAAACACATACACCCAGGATCCATTAGTCCTTTCACAGCTGGGGAGAAATGAAACCCTGCTTTATCAAAGTAATTGGCTTATTATATGAGACTAACTTCACTCCAGACCCTTTTTTCTTTTTCTCTATGGAAAATAAATAAGCGACCAGCTTTTCATATCTCTACCACACCATGGCCCCTCTTTTAATATTTATGTTATATGCCAACACATAATACATATATTTTCTAGCTTAAACTATCACTTTATTCTTCACGTGATAATGATGCGAGTGCCCACTGTATGTCAGGTGCTTTTATGAGTACTAGAAGTACAGTGATAAATGCAGAGACGAAGGGCCCGGCCTTTGTGTAATGTGCATTCCGGTAAAGGAAAACAGCAATGAACATGCAAGAAAAAAGTAAACGTGATGATTTCAGGCCATGGTTGGTGCTATGAAGAATTAAGCAGAGTGATAGGACAGAAGGCCATGAGCCGGGGACAAGCCCCTCCTTGGAACTGCATGGTCAGGGGAGTGGTCCCTGAGGAGATGCTGTAGTTTAGCCTAACACAGGTAAAGAAGCAGTAGACGGAGGAGGAATCAGAGGAAGAGCATCCCAGGCAAACAGCACAGCAAATGCAATAGTCCTGAGGTAGCTGCAAAACAGAAAAGGGGGCATGTGGCCCGGCTACAGGTAGTGAGGGAAATGGATCACATATATTTGGAAGGTGGAAAAGGACCCTTTGTGCAGAATTCTGTACAGATTGCTTAGGGAAGAATTAGGGAGAAAACAGTAGGTCAGGTAAAAAGTTGAGGACTGTGGGAAAAGAAAATAAAAATTGTCCTCATACAAGATTAAAAAAAGAAAAATTCTTCTGAAACCTGGTCTTGACAAGAACTGTACTCTTTAGTTTGTCAGTTTCTTAAGTATGGAATTTTATTTTTGATTAGCTATTGTAAGGTTTGAACGATTCTAAAGACAAAATGAATTGAAATTTCATTTTCCCTTGGTCCTGGACTTTTTCCAACAATGTATATACAAAGAAATCTAGGTGGAAAACTTCCAAATCATTACTCAACTAAATTAGACAAGTGATTATTAATTGCTTACTGTGCCATTCACTATTCCAGGCGCTATGGATTTATAAAGGAAGACAGAAGGCATGGTTTCTATCCATAAGGAACTTATTTATTTGAGAAGACCTGCATAAATGCAAAAATCAAGGAGTTATGCTGTGAAAAATATCTAAGTCAGCTGAAGAGATTAGAGCACAAATTGAATGTTCATTTTTTCCATGAAAGAATGTAGACTGATATAAAGATCACTGTGGTATAGATTCACCTGAGAATATTTTGTGAAGCTGTTGAGGCAAATCCCACTTATGAAAAAAGGGGCTTGGGGTTCTACAAAGGGGATAAAATCAACAAAGTTAGAATTTAGTATTGGATTTCTGGGGGAGGGTAGAGACCCTGGCTAAAGGTTTACCCTAGGAAATGGAAACGATTGAAAAAGATTAATCAAGGAAGAATGACTTAATAGACCTGTTCAGTCACACTGAGAAAATTTTCTCCGATAGTTGGCAGAAAACTACTAGCTTTTTTTTTAACAGTAAACACAAAGGCAGAAAATTTTTTCCGATTTCACACAACAACAAAAGCAGCAAACATTTGTAGTATTTTTCCACATGGTAGTTATGTTAAGTCATCACCTTAGAATCCTTATGGTAACTTTCTGCAGTAGATTATCAAAGCCAAGTAACTATAGGAACTGGGGAGCAGAGACTTACCTAACTTGTCCATTGTCACCATATAAGATTTCATAAAACAAGACAAGGGAACCCACAGAGTATTTCTTGCTGTCCAGGTTACTTTTCAAATATTAGACACTGCACCTATTCTATGAGCAAATGTGGCAAAACAAAAAAGGAACCAAGACAAAAACCAGGCAGAAGGATGTGATACATGTGAGTTGGGGGCCCATGACTCAGTGCTAACAACAAAAATTGGAAAAAAAGTTATAAATATAAGGGATCTTTTAAAGCATGATTGCCCAAGCTTTTGGAAAATATGTATAGACCAAGTGAAAAAGAAAAAAAATAATGGTAAATGTGTCCATTTAGGAAACCCAGGGGGTAAGAGCGTAGTTGGCACAAATGTAGAAATTGGAGAGGAGGGATCCCTTGTGCTGAAAAATGAGGGGGAAGATAAGAACTTCATTGGTAAGATATTCACAGGCCACTGTAAAGCAGATAGAGAACCAATTTATAGCTTCATGCCAAGTAGACTTTAAGTCAAAGAAACTTTCCTTCCATTGTCTTTCTTAGTGTTTAATTTGACCGTGAATACTGAGATCAAGAAGAGATCTGGTCCACCTTCAGATGAACTCTAACAGCTGTGTCTAAGACTAGTCATTCCCAGAGGTGATGGGGTCAAGCTGCAGAGTTAGCATGACATTTTGTTCACACTGAGCTGTCCATCTGCTTTCTGAGACTAATAGTGCTGCAGTCACAAAAAGAGCATAATCCTGGTCACCTATGACTAGATCTGGGAAGCAGGCATGTAAGAAATGATGGATGGTTTTGCCTCAGCAGCATGCACAGCAGGAATGGAGGAGGATGAAAGGGAACAAGGAAAGTTGACCACAGATTAAGAAAAAGGCCAGTTCTTCCTTAATTAACATGTTAGTTCTTTACTGCTTTATCCCTCTTGTCTTGGGAGTTAACCCCATTGAGATCGTCCATGTTACTTCAATTTTAACCCTGTCACATCACAGTAACAACGCATAACGTAACCACATGCTAAATTCTCCTGTTCTATCTCAGAAGATCCGTGACAATAGATGCTAATAGTTAATATGGTCTGCTGCAAAATCACAGCAATGGTCAGTGATTTTTCATGTAACCCATTTGTTTATGGTCCTCTTCTCGCTGTCTTTCCTTTCCTTCTCACAGAAAAATAAGCAAAACAACAAGAAAAATTTATTACAGGGCTGGGGGGCTAGCTCAGTAGTGACAGAGCACTTTCCTGGCATTCATAAAGCCCAAGTTCCATCCCCAGTACAAAACAAACAAAAAACAGATTATTACAAAAACTTAGTTGAGCGCCTTCCTTAAAGACAAATCAACTTAAATTTCTTTGACCTGGTAATAATACCTTAGAAAAGATACTGTAATAGGAAGTAATCAGAAAATAATTCTTCCCTCTCAAAGCCACAAAGATGTCATATGTTCCATGGTTCATGAAGAAAACCAGGTAGATAAATCTCGAACAACCATCCTGAAGTTTCAGCAAGTTTCATTTCAGCAAGTTGTCAATCTACAAATAATCTGAATAAAGATTCATGGCACAAACCTGAGATTTTATTTTATTGATTTAGCCTGTAATCATGTAGAATACTTGGGGGGGGGACATCTAATTTGTTACCAAATGTTATTCAAGATATGCATTTATGCAAGAGAAAAGCATCTTGTCCCATATGTGATATGTGTAACAATTTATTTGCTTGTCCAATAATACTATATTACTTTTTTATATTGCAAATGATATCTATGAAAATATGAACTTGTCTTTTAAACTCTGTGTCCAGGGAGAAAATTGCTAACTACTCTCTACAATTCTCAAATCACTTCCTTTTCTTTTCCTTTTCTTTCTTTTTTCTTTTTTGTCTCTCTTTGTATTTCTTTTCTTTTGGGTCATTCAGAAAAAAAATGTTTGGAAACAGCCTTATTTGGTTTTCTATTAGCTCCATAGATAGTCAACAATCAAAACAAAATTGCACAAAAACATCAGGTTATTATTTTAAACCTGAAGAGCCTACCAGTTACACAGTTCTGCAAAACACATTCAAGAGACAAGTGTTTCCTTTTGTCCTGACTTGTGATAAATTTGGCATTTCCTTTCTAAGTCAGCTTTCAGGTTTTTTGAAATGGTTGCAATTTGAAGTCACAAATGGTTTATTTACGTCTTTATAAAATGTTTACAAAGACCCCGTCATCAGATTCTGTGCTACTCACAAAGGCAGAACATATTATTTCTAAAATATAATATTCCCTTAATCTCTGGTGGCAGTCTTTTATCTGACAAATTTGTACACTTAGTACCCGGCTTAAACCAAATACGATAATAACAACACTAGAGTCCTCTCCACCTGAAGTAACGCCTGAAAGCAGCGTGGTCTTCAGAATGCCTGACACTTTACAGCCATCCAAGCAGCATTTCAAATACAGAGTCCTTTTATTATTGTGCCTTCCTGTCTTGTCTTCAAGGTTCATGTGAGAATAAACTCACATTTAGGTCAGGTAAGTCTTTTTACATAAAAAAATTACTTTCCCACAGTGGAGTGTGTTTGTGTAGGGGGGGTTACTGATGTTATCTTTAGCATGGTTGACAACATCCTACGTTGCTGTTTTGCCATGAAATGATGCAAACAGCTCCACACAGATAAGTTCATTTTCTTAATTAGATTGCTTCACTGTGTGAAAAAAAGCATTAGGGGAACTTACTGAAATGAACTCTTTAACACACACACACACACAAACATATATGCATATATATGTATATTATACACACACACATATACACACACACACATATATATATATATGATTTTGATTTTGTATTAACAAATATTTAAATTGTTCCTGTTCACTTTTTTATTCCTTTGCATGGAAACAATCTTTCTCCCATGTGTGAGCATGTAAGAGGGTAGTAAGTCATGTAGTTTTGTCTCAGGTCATATTGATGTGTAAACATGCTGCTGATGTGTGGTTTGCTTCAAGGTTACTCTTTGAAAAGACCTGAATAAGTTTAGAAGACTTGGTAACATGTTTTCTTTATTGTCCTAATTGTATTTTTGAATTTTAAAATGTAGGGGAAAGTGTCCCTATTTCCAAGTCCAGGGGTATAATGGTCTGGGTAAAATGCCCCCCTTGGAAACAAGGTAGCAATGCTGGAAGTAGGGCTTGGTTGCTAAGGAGGGCTCCCTGGTGGTGTGACTTTGGGAATTATATGGTTCCTACTCCCCCTGCTCTCTGCTCTCTCTTTCTCCAGCCTTTATGATGTGAGAGCAGAGCTCTCTCTCTCTCTCTCTCTCTCTCTCTCTCTCTCTCTCTCTCTCTCTCTCTCTCCTTCCCACCCTCATACCCTGAGCTCACATGGACTGAACCCACCCAAATCTCTAAAATTTCCAAAATCTCCAAAAACTGTGAGCAAATAAATCTTCCTTCCTCTGAGTCATGTGGTCAGTTGTTTGGATTACAGCAGTAACCAAGACAATTTAGTTGGAATAAATCAGTCAAGAAGTCCCCAATCCCCTTGCAATGACTGGTTGAAGTAAGAGCATTTGACAGTTTTGGCAAATGAAGCATGAGGGGAAGTCTGCTGGGAACTTCTGAGGAAAGTCTCTTTACTGATATAAAGAAAGACATCTATGCTGATGTGTCATATCAGAATCTAGGGCCTGTGACCACACCAACCATCCTGTGATAATAAGGGGGACCAGCTGAGGACAACACCTATATACTAAAGAAGCAGAAGAGAAAGATGGAAGGTCCCCGAGTGCTTTATGACATTTTAAATTAAGCAGCTTAGAGCTGCCCACCTTAGGACATTTCCTTATGTGAGATTGTAAATGTTACTTATTGTTTAGTTGATTTGAATTAGGATTTCTGCCTATGTGCAGCTGAAAACCACCTAGCAGGAAAAAGAAAACTACATCATAAATTTGGTGTTTAAATGAGGAAAAGAGAATCATGAATTGAGAAAAAATTGGAAAGATAATTTACTATTTTTTTTTTGCGGTACTGGGGACTGAACCCAGGGGCATTCTACCTCTGGGCTACACCCCCAGCCCTATTTTTTTATTCTTTATTTTGAAACAGGGTCTCACTAAGTTGCAGAGGGCCTCACTAAGTAGCTGAGGCTGGCCACGAACCTGATCCTCCAGTCTCAGGCTCCCAAGGACTGGGATTACAAACGTGCATCACCACGCCCGGCTGATAATTTACTATTTATCTAAATCTGTCCAGGAATATTTCATTTTCCCAAAAGGACACGGACTATTTTAATTTTTTATACTCAGAAGCTATTTATTAAAAAGGGGGTTGATATATAAAAGCAAGTGTACACAGAAGAGATTCTCCCTGTCCTTCCTGCAGAGTCCTCCCACCCTTTATTCAGTAAACAGAAACAGGATAAAGAAAAATTACCAGATCTTTTGGGAAGTTGTTGGAAACTCAATGATACGGTGCTCTATTAGGACCACCTCTTAGAGTAAGGGTGTATGGGGGTCATATAACAAAGTGAGTCCTGATCCAACTTCATTTTATATAGACAAACTTGTAATTGCTTTTGGTTTCTGTTTGTAAAATCAGAATGGGTATGCTTTTTAGTTAATGAAACTCTCACACTGGTGTGATGATAAATGGGGTATTCCCAATGCCACAAAGTCAAAAATTGAGATCAGCGTAGTAGAAATCCAACCAAAGACAGAATTACATGCAGGATTGTGCTTGAGCACATCTAGACTGCACAAGTGAGCTGCCCATGTTAGTGGTGCAGATCACCATTTTTTTTGTTTTGTTTTGTTTTGTTTATCTATGTCTACCCCTTAGCTCATACCTATGGTCTTCCTTATCTCCTATGATTGATCACCTGTCAGAGAAGGAATAAGCTCAAGCTTGGTTGACAGACTGGATCTGCTTAATATGTCAATCTAAGCTGAAAACTGATTGCTACTATACTGTCGCCAAAATAAGGAGTAACACTGAAAGGTAAATGGAGGAAATTTTTTCAATACACAGAGCTTCAGAGGTGCACCTGGACAGCTGCTTTAATTTTTTCAAAATTTGTCATTATGATAAAGTGCAAAATATAAATTTTGGCATCTTGGTCATTGTTAGGTACAGAGTTCATTGGTATTAAATATACTGATTATGTTGTATGCCCATCACCACCATTCATCTTTATAAATCTTTTGACTTTGTAAACTTGAAACTCTAGACCCATTAAACAGTAACTACTTATTTTCCCCTCTCGCCAGCCCCTGGCAACAACCACTTCTTTCTGTTTTTCATGATTTTGATTACTCTAAGTATTTCATGCAAGTGGAATCAGGAAGTATTTGTCTTTCCATGATAGGCTCATTTCACTTGATATGATGTCCCCAAGGCTCTTACGTGTTATAGCATATGGCACAATTTCGTTGTTTTTTTTTTCAGGCTGAGGAACATTCTCTATTGCATGTACATACCTTTGCTTACCTACTCATCCTTTGATCCTTTCATGAATACTTATCATCCCTGTACTTTTCTCCAATCATTTTTCTTTCTGTTCCTCATATTTAATACTTTTCATCAATCTATCTTCAAGTTCTCTGTTCCTTTCTTCTGCTCACCAAATCAGCCTTTGAACATTTCTAGTAAGGCTTTTAATTTCAGTTATTGTGATTTTCATCTCCAGTATTTCTTTTTAGTATCTTTTTTGGTTTCCTATTTCTTTATTGATATTTTGTGATCATACATCCTTTTCCTGATTTTCTTTATACTAACTTTAGTTCTTTGAGCATCTTTAGGACAGTTGTTTTAAAGTTTTTATCTAGTAGATATATCTTCAGGTATCTTTCAAGACCAGGTTCTATTTTGTTTTTTACTTTGAATGAGACATATTTTCCTATTTTGTTTGGTTTGTATGCCTTATGACTTCCTGTTGAAAATCAGACATTTGAATATATTGAAACTAATAATGTGGTAACTCTAGAAATTAGATTTTGCCTCTTCCCCAGGTGTTGCTGTTTTTGTTATTTTTTAATATTGCTATAGGCTCTTTTTGCCAAGGATAAGTCTGAGGTATATGCTTAATGTATTTTTGGTCTTTCTGAGTCAGTATCATTTGTCAGACATGTGTGATCACTTTTTAGTTATTCTCTTATGTGCAGTTTATTTTGAATATCTCAGCACTTAATGTCTTTCTCCAAAAGAGGAAAAAGAGAGAAATAAAGGGGAGGAATTTCACTTGTACTTTAACTCCACTGGAAGCCACCTCAACCAGAGGAGGAATGGCCTGCTGTAGAAACATATACACAGTTGCCTGCCACAGGGTTGGGGTACGGATGGGTAGTTGCCACTCTGCTAAGAGCTGAAATTCCTACCCAGTATCTGTTCAAATACCATATATAGTATTATTTCCACTACTACTAGTTGTATTAGACTGCCAAATCTAATAAACTTCAAATTGTTAAAATACATAAAAGTTCTAAAATACTGTTTCTTTGGAATTTCTTTAAGTACACAATTCATTTATATACATATATAATATACATATTTTTCACAATCAAATATTCAAGAAACAATTGCTTGGAATTTTGTTCATATTTTCTTTTAAAACTTTGTAATATGTTGGGTGTTGTTTCTTTTTTTTAATTCATGTTTTTACGTATTTTCAATTATAGTAGATGCTTGAGAAGAGATGAGCCTGTGTTGGAAAGCTTGCTTGGTAGTGATTCTTCTAGCTATGTAACCTTGAGTAAATTATTTAAATTCTTCATCCCTCAATTTCTTCATCAGTATTATCAAAGGTATCAGTGCTATTTTTATCAATAATAATTTCTACCATATACATTTCTTATAAGTATTAGATTAAATAATTTATGCAAAATAGCTAGTACATAGGTGGCATTAGGTAGATTTATTCTGTTAAAAGAGAAAAAAGTTATAGCTCCATATATGCTATGATTTGATATTTTTAAAAAATGTAATCAATAATTCCCACAATTATGCCATATGTCTTATTTTTTTTTTTTGGCGGTACTGGGGATTGAACCTAGGGGCATTCTACCTCTGAGTTACACCCCTAGCCCTATTTTTTATTCATTTATTTTTGAAACAGGGTCTCACTAAATTGCAGAAGGCCTCACTAAGCAGCTGAAGCTGGCAGAGAACCTGCAATCCTCCGGTCTCAGCCTCCCAAGGACTGGGATTACAAGCGTGTGCCACCACACCTGCCTTGCCATATATCTTACGTACAGAGATTCTGGTAACTAACTGGGCCCACGACTCTATTGTGAAGTTGTCAACGTCCCATTCTCATACATACACCATGAAGCTTTTCTTCGCAGGCTTAGCTATTTTCAACTTCCCAGTAGTAGTTAGTATCTCTGCAGTCTATGTGAGAAGTGCTTCATTTCCCTGTTTGTTTTCAAGTGCTTACCTTCCACCGACCCCATACTCATTTATTAATTAGGAATAGGTTAAGCTAATAGAGGTGAGTAATGGGAACCCAAAATGGCTGTGGCTAAATAAAATATAAGTGCAATTCTCTTCCGTGCAAATATCAGAAGTGGACCGTCCAGGAGTGATATGATGTATCTGCTACATAAAATCTCCTGTGTGTGGCCATTATCAAGATTAACTCAAGGTCCAAGATGGCTGCAGCGATGTCAGCAGTCATGGATACATTCAGGAAGACAAAAGAGGCAAAACAAATATAGGCAGAGGATATACACAAATGTTCTTTGAAGGAAGGTGCCTGAATCTGTTACATGAGGCTCTATTTATACTATTTTAGGCAAAATTTTACTTTCATATTCAAAGTTGGTTTGCAAAGAAGGATAGGAAATAAAGTTATTTTTCCTCGGTAGAAATGTCTACAACTACAAGTAGAGCTATTACTATGGAAGAAAGGGAAAAGAGACATTGGGGAGAATAACAGTATCTGGCAGAATACATCACAAACCACCTGACAATATATTATCTGAATCTTCAAGGCTTTTACTCATGGAACATAAACTCAGAAAGGTGTGCAAACCATTTCCACCTTATGCTCTTCTTCATATCTCCTCTAAGACACTGAACAGGAGCAGGCCTCCTTTTATAAATAGATAAAGGGGAAATGAAGCTTAAATTAGCATCTTAAATACTGTGGAATTATATATGTCAAGTAGATGACTTAACAAGTACTCAATAAGAGGTAGTCATTATAAATTATTATCCAGGTTAGTCCAGAGTATTATACAAAGAGCAGGATCTTTCTTGGTGTACGCATACTCATATCACCACTGCCATCAGATTCTCCCTATCTACTCTATTATGTTAAATGATAGTTATGTTCAATAAAGTAACCCCAAGTATTGAATTAGTGAATACTGAATCATTGTCCTAAATAAAATACAGGGTTAGGTTCCCATGAGCCTCTAGCTACAAAATTTTCATAAACCAGTTAATACATAATCTTGTATTAAATGTGGTTCTATATAAGGACACTTTATTTAATCTATAGGTGATTCATCTACATTGAACACACAGCCAGTAGCATTATAATACATGCCTGAAGGAAGCTTCTTTAACACATATATTTTCTCCATAATGTACATGAGTTTTCTTGTGCTTAGAAACACTAGAATACGCAATGCATTTTAAGCAGTGAATCACTGCAAAACAGCATAAAAATGCAAAAAATATGGTCCTAAATAGACCACAAAACAGGTATCAGGTCCATGCTTATAATCTTCAGAGCATATTATAAGTTAAACCAAGTCATAAGTGTAGCTAATATGCAAAGAGGTGGGGCAAGAGATTTCATTTTGAAAAGGGGTTTGCATGGGAGGAATCTGCAGCATGTGCTTCCACAACCAGCAACAGGGCAGCCAGGACCATGCCCTCCGAGACAGCAGTGAGGACAAAAGGCAAATGGCAATAGCAAACTGCTATCAAAATTACAGAAAGGACAATATACAGAGCACTGAAAGGATAGCTGGAGTATCACTCTAAACCAGAGAGAAGTCAGAAAATTCTTCCCACAAAAGTAAAATAGAAAATAAGACCTGAAGAAGAAACTGGATGTAGTTTGGCAAAGAATGGAGGAATGGGAGAAGGAGTCTTCTGAGTTAATGGAATAAAGGGGCAAAACTAAAGGCATGGAAAGGAAAGAGCACGGAAGAAAACCAAGAGCACGTTCACTGCGACGAGGATCACAGAGTGGAGGTAAGGAATAGAAAGAAGACACCAGAGCCCAAGAAATCAATGGAAATTTATGTTAAAGAGTTTAGTTCTGAGAATTATAAGGGACTATTAGCATATTAGAGAAATCAAAGTGATTTTCAGATTGGCATTTTATCAAAACTACTGTGATAGGCAGCTTTTTGTTGCTTTAACAAAATACCTGAGGAAAACAAAACAGGACAGATTTATTTTGGCTGATGGTTTCAGAGGTTCGGTCCATGGTCTGTTGGCTCCATTGCTAAGGGCCCGAGGTGAGGCAGAGCATCATGGCTTAGAGGGTGTGAGGAAGCAGAGCTGCTCACAGAAAGCAGGGAGAGAGAAAGAAAGAACACAGCAAGAGCATGCCCCAAAGGACATTGCTAAAAAGCCCATCAACTACACCCAACCTCCTACATTACCACCACCTCCAGTCAATGGATAATCTGTTGATAAAGTCAGAGCCTTGCCGGGCGCGGTGGCCCACGCTTGTAATCCCAGTACTTGGGAGGCGGAGACCGGAGGATCCGGGTTCGCGGCCAGCCTCAGCTATTAGTGAGGCCTTCGCAACTTAGTGAGACCCTGTTTCAACATAAAGAATGAAAAATAGGGCCGGGATCCCCAGTACCAAAAAAAAAAGACCAGAGCCCTCATGAGTCAATCACTTCCAAAGAACCTCACCTCTGAACATTGCTGCCTGGGGGTCCAAGTCTTCAACATGTGAACCTCAGGGGAATTTTCTAGAACCACACCGTAACAACCACTCAGGATATAGCATGGAGCACTCGAAGCTTGAGTCCAAAGGCAAAGTTAAGGAGAGTGATAAAGCAACACAGAGGGTGTGGAGTTCACTTGTGGGCAGCAGCCTATCTGTCTTGAGGAAGGTCTGAGTAAATGTTAATCTAACTTTAAAATAGGGAAATCCAGATGGATTAATAATCTACATGTAAAAACATAGTAATTAAGGTTATGAAAATCTTTAGAAAAGATTTATTAAACAAAACTTCAAAAACACAAGCCATAAAGCAAACATAATGATTGCATCAATTATATCAATTATGTTAGCAATTTTTCAATATACAATTCATTTTTATTAACTGTGATGACCATGCAGTGTAAATAGATCACTAAAGTGTATTGCTCTAGTCTGATTAAAACTTCAGCCTCAGGTAACCACCTTTCCACTTTTCATCCCATAGATCAACTTTTTCAGAGTTTGAACATCTTCACTTCACCACAAAAAAATAATAAATTGGTAAGGTGATGGATATGTTAATTAGCTTGATTGGCTCTCTCTACAATATTATACATAGACCAAAAAATCACATCATACCCCATAATTGCGCACAATTATTTGTCAATAAAAGTAAATTATTAAAAATAATAAATGATAAAATTAAACAACAAAAATTTTTAAATAAAGAGCTCTTTAAAATAAAAGACAAGGAGCTAAAAATCAATTACCAGATGACCATATGAGTGAACAAGTTTTTAAATTTAAAAATACAAGGGACGCGCAGGGCGTGGTGGTGCATGCTTGTAATCCCAGTACTTTGGGGGGCGGAGACCGGAGGATCCAGGTTCGCGGCCAGCCTCAGTTCTCTCTCTCTCTCTCTCTCTCCCTCTCTACTTAGTGAGGCCCTCCCCAACTTTGTGAGACCAGGTTTCAAAATAAAGTATAAAAAAATAGGGCCGGGGGTGTAGCGCGGAGGTAGAATGCCCCTGCGTTCAATCCCCGGTACCACACACACAAAAAAAAAAATACAAGGGACTAGGCCTGCTGTGGCGGTGTGTGCCTGTACTTACAGTACCTGAGAGGCTAAGGCAGGAGGATCACAAGTTCAAGGGCAGGCTCAGCAACTTAGCAGGATCCTATTTCAAAATAAAAAGGGCTGGGGTCAAGATCAGAGGCAGAATGCCCCTGGGTTTGATCCCTAGTACCAAAAAAAGGTATAACAAATTAGTATCTAAAGTATACTACAGACTTAACTAATGCAATTTAAAAAATCACAGAGCAAAAAATGGGCCAAGACTATGAAGATGTAACTCAAGAAAATGAAGCCAAGCTTGGTGGTGCATGCCTGTAATCCCAGTAGTTGGGAGGCTGAGACAGGAGCATTTCAGGTTCAAGGCCAGCCTCATTAATTTAGCAAGACCTTATTTCAAAATAAAAAGGGCTTGGGTGTAGGCATGAGGCAGAATGCTCCTGGATTCTATCCCCAGCACCAAAAAAAGTATAATAGATTAGTATCTAAAGTATACTACAAACTTACCTAATGCAATTAAAAAAAAACAGAACAAAAAATGGGCCAATGATATGAAGACATAAAAAAAGGGAAGCCAGGCTTGGTGGCATCTTCTTAAAATCTCAGTACTTGGGAGGAAGATTACAGGGTCGAGGCCAGACTTAGCAACTTAGAGAGACCCTTGTCAACTTAACAAGACCCTGTTTCAAAATACGAAAACAAAATAGGGCTGGCTTTTGAGGTAGTATGCCCTTGGATTCGATCCTCAGTACCCAAAATAAAAACAAATCAAGAAAAGGACAAAAAAACTGAAAATGGAAAAAAGATATTCAAATTAATCATTAATTTTTATTTTATTATTCTTTATTTTGAAACAGGGTCTCACTAAGTTGCAGAGGGCCTCACTAAGTAGCTGAGGCTGGCTGCAAACCCCGATCCTCCAGTCTCAGCCTCTCAAGTACTGGGATTACAAGCGTGCGCCACCACACCCGGCTTCATCATTAATTCTTAACAGGCAAATTAAAGGAAAAATTACATAACATTTTAAGCTCTTAGACTTAGTAAGAAAAATGAATAATGCAAAAAGGTAGCAAGAAAGTATGTGTATGAGAACCTTCTTACAATAGGGAAAGGATAAGGCAATGTGGTAGCATTTAGCCTCTGAAGGTGATCCATAGCTTATCCCTCAGTCATTCAATTCTGGTACTATTTCCCAAAGAAAGTCATAAAATTTCTTGGATTTTTACTGGATGCTTACTGCAGGACCATTTGACTTGGCAGGCAGTTAGTGGCCATCTAGGAATCCATCTTTGTTAGAGAGAATAGGTACAGTATTTAAACGGAGCACTCGGCAGCAGGAAAATGGAACAGAGCAAATACACAAACCATGTTAAAGAGTGAGAGTTTCAGGAAACACTTCCACTTTCAGAGAAAGTTTGGGAGGATGCAGAGACGTAGAAGGTTGCGTTAAGAGAAAGGCATCACTGAGTGTTTGAGAAATAAAGGTAAGACATCAGTTTGATGCCTGCTGGAATTCGCACTGTGGGTGATGGTCCAGGGGAAAGAGTTAGCCATGATGAATTTGATCTTAAAGTCTGCTCAAGATAGGAAGCAATCCAAATTCACAGCATTCAGCTCTAGGCTGGAATAAAAGAATAGGGGGTTCTAATGCGGTTCTGACATTTCTGTTCTTTTAGAGTATGGAGAATTCAGTAGAACTTAATCAGCTAGGGAGCATGAGCTTTGTGATCCAATGAGTGGGGAGGAGAGAGAGTTGCAGCATTCACTGCCAGAGGTGGTACATAGCAGCAGAGTGGAATGTGGTCACTACACCAGCATTCCTCATCAAGTTGGAGCTCAAAGAGAATGGCTGAACAGCACAGCAATCTAGAATACGAGCCTGATGGGAAAACGGACCACATCTTCTCTGTTCAGCACTCTGTCCACAAAACCTGGACATCAGTTCAGGCAGTAAGTATTTACTGAATGAATAAGATGATAATAAAAATCTGGAAGCAACTTAGCCAACAAAATGAGACAGTTAAGTACATTAAGGTATATCTTTACAATGGGACTTCATTAAATAAATGAAAAGTATAATTGGAAGTATACTATTAATATGGAAATACTTATATTATTAATGAGATATTAAGACAATTACAAAAATGTTATTGTATTATCCTGCTTTGTAAATAAATAAGTATGCATAGCAAAAATGTTGAGAAGAAAATATATTAAACATAAGGTATAGTTATTTCTGGATTTTATAAGAGACTTTACTTGTTGCTAATATATGTTTCTGAATTTTTTTTTTTTTTTTGCGGTACCGGAGATTGAACGCAGGGGCGTTCTACTTCCGCGCTACGCCCCCGGCCCTATTTTTTCTACTTTATTTTGAAACCGGATCTCACGAAGTTGCGGAGGGCCTCACTAAGTAGAGAGGGAAAGAAAGACAAGGAGAGAGAGAGAGAGAGAGAGAGAGAGAGAGAGAGAGAGCTGAGGCTGGCCGCAAACCCGAATCCTCCGGTCTCCGCCTCCCAAAGTACTGGGATTATAAACGTGCGCCACCACGCCGGGCTGTTTCTGAATTTTTTAAAACTTAATGTGGATTACAGTGGAAAAGGAGGAGAAACCTTAGGTGAGTGAAGAGGGGGACCTAAAGAGGGAGATGGGAGAAGGGAAGAGGGACACACTTCAATGGACATGATGAACATACACAATCTTATCAAAGCCCATCACTGTGCTGAGCACTGGAAGGAGGGGAGAAGGAGGGAATAGGGTGGGAACTGGGGGAGGGTTCAATGAGTACTGTGTACATGTATGACTCTATCACCCTGAACTTCAACAAGATATATGATCACAATGCATAAATAAATAAATAAATAACAATATAGAAATGCAAAAAATTTTGAGGATTTTATACCTGTAATGTGAATGAATCAGTGTTTAAAACCTGCATTTATAATAAGTATTTGTATTTAACTTTAATTATACCTGTTAAGTAAGTATAAAATGTTTTAAGTACTAATTTGCATTTCTTTACCACATTTATTTGGCGGACAGCTGTCAGCTCCTTGAGGGCAGTTGTAACATTTTCAGAAGTATAGGGAGAGCTCAGGTGTTCCATAAAGGTCAGTTGAAATATGTAACTATTTTATAATATCCTCTAGTTATGTGCTATGCTGTTCAGAATTTTCCAAAAAATTCCTAATGAATACTTTATATAATATTGATTTAAAGTTATTTTCCTTTTCTGAAGCTAAATCTGCAGTATTTAATTTAGTTGCAAACTCTTCACACAAAAGCTAAACTCTGTAGTATACTCTGACCCTTTTTCCATTTTGTGATTTTTCTATCACACTCTACTTACAAGGTGACTATTTCAAACTTCCAGTCAATAGCCATTTTTACTTTCTTTTCTCTAACATAATTCTGTGGGGGGATGGAGAGTACTAGGGATTGAACCCAGGGATATTCTACCTTTGAGCTATACCCCCAGCTCTATTTTATTTTTTATTTTGAAACAGGGTCTCACTAAGTTGCCGAGGGCCTCACTAAATTTCTGAGGCTGTCCTTGAACCTGCGATCTTCCTGTCTCAGCCTCCCAAGTACCAGGAATACTGTGCACTTCCCACAACTAGCTTCTAACATAACCTTTAATATTTGAATGTTTCATACGTCTGAATTTTATTATTTTATTTGATTTCCACCAAAGGAGAACTTTGCTATTATTCTCACCATCTTACTCCAAATGTGGGAATTAATAATTCTGATTTCTCTTTAGAAAACTCTTTGATAGTCTGACCTATTTATGTTCCCAGAAGTATTCCTAGAATTTTGATCTCCATTTATAAAGAAAATTATGAAATCATGTTGATGGTTTCAATGCAACTATAGGAAAGTGATAATGAAAGTTGAGAACATCAGACATATTTATCATATTCATATTCAGAAATATGTTTTGCCTCTCCATTTATTTCAGTATACTCCTAATAAACTTGGTAGTTTTATGCATCATTTGCAGCTCTTGAATTTATTCCTAAGTATTTAATGTTTGCTTTATTGTGAATTGGATCCCTCTTCAATTTTGGTTCCCATATATTTCCATTTTTATATTTTATCAGCTCCTTTTTTTATATTTTTCCCTTGGCATGTTTCTTTATTCTTTTCCTTATTATTTAAAGTAGAGGCTTAATTCATTGTTTTTCTCTTTTTCTCCACACAAACAGCAGAATTTTTAGTGATAAATTTTTCAGTAAGTGCTATTTTGGCAGTAGTCCATGCTTTTTTATGTACTGTATTTATATTTTCATTGCATTTTCTTGTTCTGGATTCGTTTCCTGACCTAGGCACTTTTAAAGAACTTTAATTTTTTTCATGTGTTTGGCACAATTTAGTTGCATTGTCATTATTTGCTTCTATTTTTAATGTGTTATAGTCTAAAGTGTAAGCCATAGGATATCAGCTTTTAATAATCACTTGGATACAT